>BPLR01019505.1:0-15225 GCA_021605095.1 Caerostris extrusa | reverse complement strand
AATCACAACATTGTAAAGTCGAAAGAGATAAATTGTGATGAAATGTTTCAAAGTATGAGCATACACAGGATGCTACCGAATGAAAAACTAAGAAAAACGTAAAAAAGTATAGCTCCTTAAATTCCTAAAATAAATTATGATATTTATATATATAAAAGCAAAACATTAAAAGTATAAAAAAATAATGTTCAATTTGATGTCTGGAAGGCGATATTATTTTATATTCATTGAAACCATTCTGACATGGAATACCGCTTTTGTAATTTTATTCACCTCCCCTCAACCCTCCTCCCCTACCGTCAAAATTAAACCAAACATGTTAGAAAGCGAAAAGCATAAAACGTCATTACAAAACTGGGGAGAAATTTCGCGAAATTATAGCTTTAAAAACACCAATTTGGTGAAAGATTTGATTTATACTGTTCTAAGTACAACTTTTTCGTACAAAAGTTGCAGTAAAACTAAAATTAATGAACGTTCAGGTCTTTACTTTTACAGAGTGTCACAGTGTTTTCGTTCACACAGTGTAATCACAGTGTTTTCGCTCAGAAGTTCCGAAGACATCGCATTTCTGTCGAAAAGTTTGGAAGAAGAATGAAAAAAAAAAAAGAACAAAAAGAATAACAAAAAAGAAACACAACAATATTCCATTTTACTTAATTGAATTTCGACGCAAAGACATTGCCAACAATAGTAAAAAATAATTAAAAAAACAATTTTTCAATTAAAAATCATTAACTTTAAAGAATCTTTCGAACTCTTGATTTTGAATTATTCGATGGTGGAAGGATTTAATTAATTAAACACCCATCGCAGCCATTACGATTTTTTAAAGTTGTTTCATGGTTATCAATATTTTATAATAAATCATACATCATCAATATATCATAATAGTTTGAATAATTATAGCTTCACAAAAGAATCATCAGTGATACTAGTCATCTAACCATATTTATATGAAAGGGTAACAATGGATAATGTAATAAACCAATAAAATGCATTAAAATTAATAATAGGAACATTTTTTACTAAAAGAAAATCATAATTAGTTTACTCTTCGTGATGCGACAATATTGAGAAGAACAACTATTTAATTTTAAAATTACTTTCCTTGTACATTGTAAGTTAAAAATAATTCATAAAATTACTCAGCTAAATTAAACCAAATAAATTGAAAACAATCATTCGAACTGGTTTCCATGTCAATAACAAATAAATTTTTAAAAAAGTAGAAAAATAATGTAATTATTATTATAAAATTAAATTTGAAACTACTTGTATTACAATATTTTAGATGATGGAAACAGAGTTGAAAATGAACAACTCCGTGTATTTTTTTCAGCGTAATACAGTTATCGCAATATTGAAAAAAAGATATACTAACTGCCTATATTTAATGGCAGTAAAAATAAAACCCTTGAAGACATCTTTATTTTGTGTACGAAACATTAATAAACACAAAAAGTTATATGCAAAAAGGGACTTGATAAGCCATCAGGTTTTCTGATAAATGAGAGGAAAACAGTTGTTCGCAGAAAGGACATGAATTTCACATCATTGTTTATTTAAATTTTTCAATACCTGCATTGCAGACATTATTTTTGTTTCTGAAAATAATTAACAAAATATTGTCATGAATTAAACGAAAATATACTTCTGAAAAGCCATAACTTCAGTAAGAGTGAGACAGGTAAAAGATTCAACTATTGGCGTTTATTCCAGAATTAGAAAGCACGTAATATTTCACCTAGTACATTAACGGTCATGGAATAGATAATGTAAAATTTCCTATGTTATTCACAAAAAGTCTACTAAGGTCGCAGAATTGAATAAATTTGTCAAAAGCTAAAATGAATCCTTCACAAAATTGATTAAAGAAGCATTTTGGCCGTTTTTTTCTTCTTTTTCACTTTGCAAGGAATGGAAACTTTACCATGTCCTGAAATTTTTGCAAGAAGCAATTTATTCAAGGTGATCTGAATTTACCCAAATTTCTGTTTCCAAGTTTCTTATGCTTCAATCTGGTGAACCAAATTCTGTGGCTATGTTTCATTTCCAGTTACAAGGATGAATGGGCTACACTGATTGTTCTTTTCCTCCCAACTGTGGATCTACATCAGCGTGTTTCGATCACGTACTAGAATTCGCCTGCTGACAGAAGATCTTTTCAAAATATCGAGCATGCTGCGTGTCTACACCATCCAGAAAAAGAAAATATATTAGAGATTTACATTTGGGTGTATTGCTTATTCGTGGCGTTCGTGACTGTATTCCTTGAAGTGACGCTTTTTCAATACTGGGATGATAGCTAACTATCAGCATAAACTGTGGAATTCAGAATTCGTTTCTGCTCACTTAAAAGACCATTCCCTGGTCATTTAAATTGTTTGTTTACTTTCGCGTCCATAGTAGGGAAATGGATTTTTCGCAACTTTGCCTGGGATATTACTGCTTCGTTTGTTGGTGCATGAAGCAGTTTCTATTACACTTTAAAATGAAATCGAAAGTTTAACTGCACGTCAGGATTATCAAAGTATTTTAGAGATCTACAAAAATGAATAAAACAATGATAATGATGGATAATTTTCTTAATCTTCCCGTTTTCATTTCTGTATTTCATATTTTGATAGGCCTCTTCTGGTACGGCTACAGTTTCGCATTTCCTCCAAATGCTGGCAGCTACGCGATATATGTTTCTATGGATTTGTACAGTACTTCGTGCTGCTGCTGATCACTTTAACACCAGCTGCAGCTGCCAACCAAGCAGCGGCGAGGCCATGGACCTTTCTGTCTTTGCCAGCATGGTTTCCAAAGCGGTACAGCATCATAAATATGCATGTGCGCCGTAAATTCACGCACAAAACAGCTTTGACATTATGGAAAATTTACAGAATCGACAAATCTTTGCTCATCAGTGCTGTAGGATCTTTAATTTCGTATGGAATTCTACTTGGCACTCTAGGAAGTGTCCAGAATTCAAATAATGAGAGCTAATGAATTCTTTATTAATATAAACTGTAATATTAATTTTTTGAATTTTAAATAAAATGCTTGGAATCAGTTTAACCGTCATATATATGCATAGTGGAAAATGTTTCATAATATACCTTTTGGAATTAGTGATACAATTTTATTAAAAAAAAATTATATATATTATTTATATGTCAATTACTTTTTTTTTTTTTTTTTGCTTCCTTCTTTCTTTTTTTTTCAAAATAATTCTAAAGTGATTTTTTTGATTTATTGTTTTTAATTAAATTATCATTGCCTTTTAAAGGCAATTTTAATATATTTAATGCAATGACGTATATGTGAGCCGGAAATTCATGCACAAAACTGTGTTGTGAAAAAAATCCAATCGACAAATCTTTGCAAATTTGTGCATAGCGACTGTAATTTCAAATGGAATTCTGGTTGGCGCTGTAGGAGTGTCAGGGGGAAACAATGGGAACCAATACAATATTTATTAATATAAAATTTTCCTTATATACATTTTTCGGAAAATGAAGGGAATTATTTTTTAAGTCAATGAAACATGTAGTGCTGTTTATATAAGTTAATAATATAATTTTTTGTTAGTTTAATATTTTTAATTATAATTTATTTAACTGCATCTTAAATTCTCATTTAAAAAAATAGGGTTTTTTTGCATCTGTTATTTTTTAATAAAAAATGTCAAAAAAAAATAGTTTCAAAACAGACACTACATTAAAAACACAGAGGTAATATTTATTTACAAAATATCATTGAGAATCATGGAATACAAACACAAAGAAAATTTGTAAGCAAATTATCAAACCACGATTACTGTTATTCCAAACTACTATGGTATGCGATTAATAAATTTATAGTAATACTTGAAAATTTATAATAATAGTTTGATGAATAATTGAATCTCAATTTTGTAACAGAAATTGAACGAACATCATTACTTCTTTAAGAACCTGTTAATTCAAGGAAATAAAATGAATAATATCATAAGAGCAAATTCTACCAGTTAACATACACACATTAAGAAAATTTGCACTCAAGCATAGATGCGTTAATTGTTGATTTTCTAAATGCATTACCTTCATTCTTTCTTTTATTAGACAAAATAAGAAATTGATTTACGTTAGAGTTTGTAGTTTTTATGTAGTATGACATCAGCAGAGTTGGAAATTCCTATTTGTAAGATTTCCAGTTGATAATGTTATTCAGTTTGGGTAAGTTTAAAAATTTTATATCTATCCGAATGAGGAATGGATGGGTATTTTGGCTATTTATATAGAATGTATTATTTGGTTGACATAAAAAAGTTAAAATACGTTGGTATCGTTGCATAAAGCTAAAAATAGAGTATGTTGAAAAAATAATAAAATTTGCCTAAAAGAACTGAGTTTTATTTTTTAGGGCTACAGGCTATTACTTATAAGGCAACCTTGTAAATATTTAGTTATCAAGTTCGTTGTTACATAATTTATATTAAATTGATTAACTAAGACAGTAATCCTCAAAGATAATGTTCTAGGCCTGAAATACATTCTATAATCATCGAATCATTTGTTACAAAAACAATAATATAATACTCTCTGTCACGAAGGTTTCTAAATTGTCATCGAATGTAACATTTATATACACTCATGTCCATAAATTAAGGATAATTTAGAATCACACAGAAATTGAACTCTAAAATAAAAATTTCACCTGTAGAATTATCACACACATCTTGAAGAAGAATATGTAAATTACAGGAAACCACCAGATGGCGCGGATAGTACGTCACAATGACGAGAGTGTAAGAGAGGGGTATATAAGGAATGGTGGCAAAGAAGTAAAATTGTTCACAAGAGCTTTAAAAGCCTTTCAGTGCAATAACCGCATAGTTATGGCACAAAGGAAGCATTTGGGTGATTTTTTTATGTGGTAGAATTATCGGACGACTGGGATGTGGACGTGCCCAGCTGGAAATATCCGAGGAACTTGAATCGCCCAGAGTGTCATCTCCAGGCTTTGGCAACGATTCCAAGATGATGGTAATGTGAGTAGATGTTACAGCACAGGTCATCCCCGAGTTACAACGCCGAATGAGGACCGGTATTTAGCAGTTACTGCCAAAAGAAACAGACGGAGCACATCATCAGACCTGTCTCGTCAGCTGTCTTCAGCTACCGGTACGACTGTTTCAAGGCAGACCGTGTACAGACGCTTAGGGCACATTGGTTTATATGCTCGTAGGCCTGTCAGATGTGTTCCACTTACCGCAACTCACTGTCGCCTGCGATTAACCTGGAGTAGAGAGCATGCATTGTGGACACCGCAACAGTGGTCTGGTGTGATGTTTTCCGACGAGTCCAGGTTTAGTTTGCAGTCTGATTCTCGCCGGACTTTCATATGGAGAGCGCCAGTACCCGTTAACACCAACAGAACACCATTGAACGACACCGTTACGGTGGTGCAGGATGGTTCGTTTGGGGAGGAATTATTCTTGGTTCAGAACTGACCTGCATGTTCAGAGTGTAACGATGACAGGCCACATCTATCGGGATGTCATTCTGGAACAACATGTACGTTTGTTTCGGGGCGCCATGGGTGCTGAATTTCTATTTATAGATGACAACGCCCGTCCTCACCGTGCAAACATTGTATACGAATGCCTTCAATTGAGGATATCACCCGTATGGATTGGCCAGCATACTCACCGGACTTGAATCCAATAGAGCATGTGTGGGGATATGCTTGGCCGACGAATTGCAGCCCGTCAACCCGTTCCCACCTGTCAACCGGAACTTCGGAGGACATTGCTTGATGAGTGGTGTAATATTCCCCAAGATCAGATTGATAATTTGATACTCAGCAGGCCTAGGCGTTGTAAGGCCTGTATTGCATCGTCCGGGAGACGTTCTCCATATTAACCATCATACTAACCATGTTATACTGTTTTTTGTAAATAGGTTCTTTTTTGAAATTTGCTCCAAGGAGTAAAAAATCGCAATTTTTATAAATTATGTAAAACATATAGCATCTTTTTTTGCTCTTTACCTTTTGTTTCATAAATAGACTTTACAAATAAGTCAAATTTGTTTTGATTCTGTCTCTTTCTTTGCCTGAACTTTATTATCCGTAATTTATGGACATGAGTGTAATTCAGCATTTCTATGAAATAAAGGTATTTTGTCTATTACGGAAATGGAATAAAAAACTGATAAAAAATATTCCAAAATCAGTTTAGTCCGAGTTTTCAGTAATCCAAGTTGATGGCATTTACCATTAACTTGGATTTTCGAAACCCCACTGTGCTTATATCTAATTTACTTTACGTTCGTTTTCTAAAATTTAACTAATTTTCCTGTTTGTTTTAACTCAGTTAGAAATGGATAATCAAAATAAGTTTAAACTAGTTAAATATAAATTGCATATATTTGAATAATAACTGAATTCCGAATTCGTTTCCATAGGCCGCGATAAAATTTAAATCATTTACTTTTACGCAAATATAATCAGATTAAGGTATGAATACAATATATAGAATACACTTTAATAAATTCAGAATGCAGTAATGAGAAAATACCATTGATTAAATTAAAACATATTTTTTTTAATTGTCGTCTTAAATCAGCAGTAACCAATTTCAGGGTACAGAAAATTGAAGTCGCATTTTCATTATCCAAATTTCAAATTAAATATAACAACGACACATTATTCAATGCCGTCTTCAAATATTCAATCTTTCTAATCATCAAGATTCAAGATAATTAACGGCGACATTGATAAATCCCCATTCTTTCAAAACACCCGTAATCCTTTTCCTCAAGCGAACGCGAATCCGAATGACTTCAGCGTCACTCAATATGTAAGACGCCATCTTTAAAAGACTGAAGTAACGCGTCTCAGAAATTAATTCTTAATCTCCGTGAAAAATTGGGCGGCAGAAATGACTCGTTGGCTTCCGTGATTGATCCACGTGCGGCTGTTATTCATAATTCAGAAACAGTTGGAGCTGAGTTGAGTTGTCCCGAGAGCTCCTCAAGCGACAGTGATTAAATTAGCTGGAGTATTATTACATTTATTTTGCGACGGAGTGGAATTTTACTATTAATCCCTATAGTCATTAAGAACGGACGATCATCATTTATTCAGCACTAACGTTGGAAAGATGATTAATAATTGCTTATGAATGCTTTATAAACCCCTGGGTAAAGCCCTGTCGTGTTATTCTTTATTTTATTAAAGAAGATATATTTTTAAAGACGATGCTAAGATGATTTAAGACCGTTAATTTTATTTTAAATAATAGGCACGTGTTTTGTTGGTTAGCAACAAAGCCAAATTAAAAGTTGGTATAATCTAATAAATTTGTTTTTTCCATTGCACTTTCTGGTATACTAGTAAAAAATATATAATAATTTTAATGGAATAATCAGTTATTTAAAAAAAAGGATTCAATCTCGGTTTTCCTGTTTGTAAAGGTAAATAAATTATCTAATTTTTGCAGGATATATGACAAGCTCTTAGTTTCTTATGAAGTTGAAATAATTTATAAAATAATATAAAACTTCTATAAGGACAAATGTCTTATATTACAGATTGCTATTTATAAATGTCCTAGTTTATATCGCAAAATAGTGTTTTACTTGGGATTGGTATATTCGAAAAAAAAAAATTCGAAACCTGAAATAATCTGGAGGTTTGCGCATCATGCTTTCTAACAAAGAAATCTTTTGTCGAATTCCAATTAGCACTAATAACAGTCTCCCACCTTTACAAAAATGTAAGGAAAGTTAAAATCTATATACAAAAAATGAGTGAATGAGATAAATACAGCCAAGAAGACTGAATGGAAGTTTCTAATCGAACATACGTTTTTTTTTTCCAAACTGTCGTGACAACAAATCAAATCGCATTGTTATCTTAGTAATGCCATTCAAAAACCTCATTATATAATATTTTCCTCATTACCCCAAAAAAGCTCATAGAAAAAGAAATAACCCATAAAAAAATAAAAAATATTTTGAAGAAAGTAAACATTATAAATATATTTTGCATCTCCTAGTAAGCTATATATTTATAAGACACTGCAATTAATTTAATAAATTCTTTTTGAACACAAAATTGAGGAGCTAACCAAATTAAATGTAAATAATTTTAAATGCTTCAAATTTGGTTATTAAGTAAAACTAAATGTGTAGATAAATATAAAATTAATTTATAAAATAATTTGTTTTAGGTGCTCGTACATTATTTAAAAAGAACAGCTCCAGATATTTACTGTCAGCATAAATACATTTATTAAAATATTGAAAAACAATTTATCTTCCAGATGACAGATGAAATTGTTTCCCTCACGGCTTACATTCACAAAAAGCACCACCATCATTCAATCTTTTAATTATATTTAAAAGCAATAAAGAAATCTGAATAAATAATTTGTATATTTTATAGATTTTTTCAAACACAAAAAAGAATATGATTAAAGGACGTATAAGAGATAATAGCACATAACATTTCGTTCTCCTAAGCTAACAGTTTCGAGTTAAGTAACTTAAAATTTCCTCTTAAATTGATCACACAAGATTCTAACATCGAAGAAAAGAATGCGTTTGAAGAACGATAAAATGAACTATTCAAAAAATTGGATAAAGGAAGCATTTTTGGCCGATTTTCTTTCTTTTTCACTTAGAAGGAATGGAAACTATACCATGTCCTGGCTTTTTTTAAGACGCAATTTCTTTAAGATCATATGGAATTTCCCCAAATTTCTGTTTCCATGTTACTTATGTTTCAATCTGATGATCCAAATTATGTGGCTGTGTTTCATTTCCATTGCCAAGGATGAGTGGGCTGGACTAGTGGTTCTGTCCCTGCAACTGTGGATCTACATCACCGTGTTTCAATCACGTACAAGAATTCGGCTGCTGACGGAAGACCTTACAGAATATCGAACATGCTGTATGCTTACACTCTTCAGAAGAAGAGAATGTTAAAGATTTACATTTGGATGTATTGTTTATTCGTGATTTTGGGAACTGCATTCTTCGAAGTGACGTTTTTCAGATCTGGGATGGTAGCTTACGAACAACAAGAACTGCAGATGTGCGAAATAATTCCTGCACACATAAAAGAACAATTTGCGGATTTTTAAACTTTACTTCTCCTTTCACGCTCTTATTAGCGAATGGGTTTTTCGCAATATTGCCTGGATATTACTGCTTTGTATGTTGCTGTATGAAGCAATTTTTCTTACGTTTTGAACGGAAGTCGAAAGTTTTAATAGCACATCATGATTATCAAAAAATTTTAGAAATTTACAAAGAACTGAATGGAAACAATGATAAAGATGGATAATTTTCTTAGTCCTCCAATTTTGGTTTCTGTAATTAATATCTTGGCAACGCTCTTCTGGTACGGTTTCACATTTGTATTTCTACCCAATGATAATAAGCGTGATAGGCATATTTTATCGTGGGATTAGTGCAGTATTTTGTGTTGTTGATGATGATCCTTACCTTCAGCCGCAGCTGCCAATCAAGCTGCGGCGACGGCGAGGGAAATTGTTCTGTCGTTGCCAGGTTGGTTTCAAGCGGTACCAGCATCATAAAGTTAATTGTATGTAGAAGCTTTCAAGCCTAAAACTGCTTTTAACATTGTGGAATATTTATCGAATCGACAAATCTTTGCTCATTAAAGCGCTATAGGCACTTTTTAATTTCATATGGAATTCACTTGCACTTTAGGAAGTGTTCAAAGTTCCAATAACAAGAACTAATCCAATATTTTAATATGAAATTCACTTTAAATATTTAACTAAAAAAAATAACAAATATTTGACTTCAATATATAAATTTTTGCAAAATAAATGGAATTTTTTAATGTCAATAAAACATGTAGTTCTGTTTATGCAAATAAAATCATTAAATAACCAAATAGTTTGTTTCAACTTACTATATTTTATTATAGCTTATGTAACTACTTCTCCATAAAACTGGGCCTGAATGGCCGAGTGGCTAGCGCCATTATCCCATTTTCATCCCTGTATTTAATATTCTGGCTGGCCTCTTCCTGGTACTGTTACAGCTCTGTATTCCCACCAAACGTTAGCAACGCCACAGAAATATATGTTTCTGCGGGATTTGTGCTGCACCTCTTTTGTTGCTGCTGATCGCTTTAACACCAGCCGCAGCTGCCAACCAAGCAGCGGCGATGGCTAAGGGAATTTTTCTAGCGAGCGGTACTGCATCATAAAACTTCATGTGCGCAGAAAATTCATGCACAAAAAACTGCATTGACATTATGAAATTTACCGGAATCGACAAATCTTTACTAATCAGCGCTAGGGCACTCTAATTTCTTACGGAATTCTGATGGGCACTCTAGGAAACGTCCAGAATTCAAATAACGAGAACTAATCAATTTTATTAAAAAAAAAACTATAATAATTTTTTTTTTTGAAACATAAAGTACATGTATTGAATTATTTCTATACATGTTCTATACAACTTCTAAGTTGAAATACTTAGTGGAAAACGTTTCTGTAATATATCACTTTTTGAAATTAATGATAAAATTTTATTAAAAAATATTTTACATATTATTTATGTGTCAATTACTATTTTTTTAATTTCGGATTTTTTTTTTTTTGAAAATAATTTAAAAGTGATTTTTTGATTTATTATTTTTAATTACAATGTAGTTTTTAATATAGTTGGAAATATATATATTGATTGACAAATATGTGCGTCAGAAATTCATGCACAAAAATGTTTGAAAAAATCGAATCGACCAATCTTTGCTCATGAGTGCGCAATAGGCGCTTTAATTTCATGTGTATTTGATATGGAAATATCGTTGGCACTCTAAGAAATGTTCAGTGTTCCAGAACGACGAGAGCTAATACAATATTTATTAATATAAAATTCCTTTATATACATTTTTCGCAAAAAGGAAAGGAGTTATTTTTTAAGTCACTGAGACATTTAGTGCTGTTTATGTAAGTTAATAATTTTTTGTTAGTTTTGTTATAATTTATTTAATCAGTATTCTTAAACTCATTTCAAAAAAAGGTTTTTTTGCATCTAGTATTTTTAAATTAAAAAAATTCTCACAAAAATGGCTCTTTTCATAACAGACATTACATTAAACACAGCGGTAATAAGTATTTACAAAATATCATTGAGAATCATCCACTACGAACACAAACAAATAAGTAAGCAAATTTTCAAGCCACCATTAATGTTATTCCATAATTCTATAGCATGAGATTAATAAATTTATATTAATAATACTTTGATGAACAATTGAAACTCAAATTTTGCAACCGAATTGAACAAATAACATTATTTCTTCAAGAAGCCTTTAATTCAAGGAAATAAAACGAATAGTATAATAAAAAGCAAATTCTAAGAAGTAACACACATTAAAGAAATACACACTCCGTCATAGATGCGTTAACCAGTTGATTTTCGAAATACATTATCTCTTGTGTTTAATACAATCTTACTTCATGAGACTAATTAATTGAGCAGTAGTAATTGAGTTCTCGAAATTTACTGTAGATTTGTATTTTTATATAGCTTTCTAATGTCCGCAGTATGTGAGAGTTTAAAATTCTAATCTGTAAGGTTTTCAGTTGAAAGTTTTGCCCAATTTTTTAAATTTGAAATATTTGAGTAGGTGTATTAAAATTAAAAAGGTTAAAATGGAGAAACAGATGGATATTTTGGGTATTTTCAGAGAAGAAGTATTGTTGGTCGGACATAAAAGGAGTTTAAAAATATCATTAGGATCCAAGGCATAGAGCTAAGAAAAGGAGAGTATGTTGATCTCAAAGAACTGATACATTTTATTTTCAGACTACGGACTTATTAGGCAAACCTTGCAAATATTACTCTTAATACGTTCATAATACATTATTAATACAATATATAATATACTGTTTAATCAATTCCGGAAATGTAGTGCACGAGAAGATAACATGGATTAGCTCAAGGCATTAGTGACTATCACCTCGTCATCTTCACAAGGCGTTAGCCAATTTCCGGATACAGAAAGTTAAAAATCACATTTTCTTTATCCAACAGTTAAGAATTAAATACCACAACAGAAGAAACATTACTCAATACCGTCTTTCAAATATTCAATCTTTCTAATCATACAAGATTCGAGATTATTAACGACGACATTAATAAAAACCCCATTCTTTTCAAAACACCCATAATCCTTTTCCTGAAGCACACGTACATCCGAATGACTTCAGCCCCACTAAATATGTAAGACGCCATCTTTAAAAGACTGTATTAATTGCCAGAAATTAATTCGTAAACTTCGTGAAAATTAAGTGGCAGAAATGACTCTTTTTGCTTGTGATTGATTCATGAAAGTGGCTGTTGGTCTGCGGGGACCAGGAATTAAGTTGGTTGAGTTGTCCCGAGCACTTCTCAAGCGACAGTGATTAAATTAGCTGGAAGTATTATTACATTTACTTTGCGACGGAGTGGAATTTTACTATGAATCCCTCTAGTCGTGAACAGTCGATCATCATTCATTCAGCAGTAAAGTTGGAAAGATGATTAATAACTGCTTTTATGAATGCTTTATAAACTAAGGAGTGAAAGCCCTGTCGTGTTTTTCTTTATTTCATTAAGTAAGATATATCTTTTAAAGACGATGCTAAGATGATTTAAGACTGTTCCTTTTTGTTTAAATGAAAAGTACGTGTTTGTGTTAGGTAGCAACAGAACCTATTTAAAAAGTGATATAATCTAGTAAAGGTTTTTTCCACTGCACTTTTGTTGAAGTAAGAAAAGATATGCTAACTTCAATTTCAGAATCATATTTTTTTTTTTTTAAAAAAGGATTCAATTTTAGGTATTGAATTAATTGCTAATTAGAATTAATTATTAATATTTCACATGATATGTTACAAGTTCTTGCCTAGAAATGAAATTGAGTAATTCATAGAGTAATGAAGGTTTTGTATTGACAACTGTCATATATTACAGATTAGTATTTATAAATCTTAAAGTTATTACGTCATATAATTTTTACTTTGTTTGCTATATTAAAATAATTTCGAAACCTGAAATAGTCCGGCGTGCTTTCTAACAAAGAAATCTTTTTGTCAAATTCCATTAGCACTAATAACAGTCTCCCCACCTTTTACAAAAATGTAAGAGAAGAACAAAAAATTATAGATCTAAAATGAGTGTAAGGAGATAAACACAGCCAGAAAGGACAGAATGGAAGGTTCGGAATCGATCATACGTTATTTTTTCCAAACTGTCGTGACAACAAATCAAATCGTATTTTTATCTTAGTGATGTCATTCAAAAAGGCATAAATAAAATGAGACATTATAAATATATTTTTGCATGTCTTGTAAACTATATATTAATGTGAGGCTGCAGTTAATTTAGATTCTCTCAATACAAAATTGTGGCTCTAACCGAATTACACTAAATAAAATGTAAACAATTTTAAATGATTTGATTATTATGTAAAATAAATTATAAATAATACGTTTTAGGTTCTCGTACATTATTTAAATAGAACAGTTCCAGATATTTATTTTTAGCATAAATATAGGTATTGAATTATTGAAAACAATTTATCTGCTAGATGACAGATAAATTGTTTCCCTCATGGCTTACACTCCCAAAGCGCCATCCATCGCGTGGTATATTTAAAAGCAATAAAAAATTGAAGAAATCATTTGTATATTTTTATAGATCTTTCAAACCCGAAAAACAAATACGATTAAAAAGTAGTTCATAACATTTCTTCCCTCATAAGCTGACAGTTACAAAGTTAAGTAAAGCAAAATTTCCTTTTAAATTGATCACACACGTTTACTAAAGTCAAAAGCGAATACATTTGAAGAATGATAAAATGAACAGTTCTAAAAAATTGGATAAAGGGAAGCAATTTGGCAGATTTTTTTTCTTTTTTTCATTTAGAAGGAATGGAAACTGTACCATGTCCTGACTTTTTTTTTCAAGAAGCTAATTTCTTCAGGTGATGTGGAATTTCCCAAAATGCCTCATCTGTTTCCTCATATAATTCAATCACATGTTTCAATTTGCGATCCAAATTCTATATTTGTGTTTCATTTCCATTGCCAATGATGAGTGGGCTCGTCTGATGGTTCTGTTCCTGCAACTGTGGATCTACATCGCGTTTTCGATCCCGTACTAGAATTCGGCCGCTGACGGAAAACCTTTACAGAATATCGAACATGCTGCATGTTTACATTGCCCAGAAGAAGAAAATGCTGAAGATTTACATTTGGATGTATTGTTTATTCGTGTTTTTTGGGAAACTGCATTCTTCGAAGTGACATTTTTCAAATCTGGAATGATAGCTTACGAACAACAAGAACTGCTGGATTCCGAAATAAATTCCTGCACATTTACAAGAACAATTTGCGGGATTTTTTATACGTCTCTTTCCTTTTTCACCCTTATTAGCGAATGGGTTTTCCGCATATTGCTGGAATATTACTGCTTTGTATGTAACTGCATTGGAAACAATTTTTTTGGACGGAAGTCGAAAGTTTAATAGCACATCATGATTTATCAAAAAAAATTTTAGAAATTTACAAAGAAATGAATGAAACAATGGTGTGGATGGATAATTTTCTCAGTCTTCGATTTGGTTTCTGTAATTAATATCTTGCAACGCTCTTCTGGTACGGTTACAGTTTTTGCATTCGTACCAAATGATAACAAAATGATAGGCATATTTTTTTTCCATGGATTTATACAGTATTTTGTGTTGCTGGATGATGACCTTTTACCTCCAGCTGCAGCTGCAAAATCAAGCTGCGGCGACTGGGAGAGAAATTGTTCTGTCTTTTTCCTAGGTTGGTTTTCCCAAGAGGTACAGCACCATAAAATTACTTGTATGTAGGAGTTTCATGCCTAAAACTGCTTTAACATTGTGGAGTATTTTCGAATCGACAAATCTTCATCATTAGTGCCATAGGCACTTTAATTACATATGGAATTCTACTAGGCACTCTAAGAAGTGTTAAAGTTCCAATAACAAGAACTAATCCAATATTTTTAATAAAAAATTTACAATAAATATTGACTAAAAAAATATAATAATATATAAATATTTGACTTCACTATATATTTTTGAAAATGAATGGAATTATTTTTAATGCGAATAAATCACGTAGTGCGTGTTTATGCAAATTAATAAAATAATTTGTATCAATTCTATTATATTCATTATAATTTATGTAAC
>BPLR01019504.1:0-79959 GCA_021605095.1 Caerostris extrusa | reverse complement strand
AGTTACGTATTGCTGTTGTATTTCCTAATAAAACTTAAAAATTTTTCAAACTTTAAAATTCATCTCTGAATAATTTGGTGTCTAACTAAAAGTAAAAGAAAAAAACATTATTTTTTATTAAATAAGAATCTTATTAATTTTGTTTCTTAAATTGTAGCTTTCAACAAATTATTTATTTCGAAAATCGCAAATGGGAAATGACGTCATGGCTCTTTATGAATTCTTATTCTCCTCGACTTCTAATTCATATTTAACTATAGCTCAATATTTCATGAATTTACTAATTTTTCATCAATAAATAATCTTTGATTTTCATTAAAATTTCTCTCATTCGAATGAATAAGATTAAGATTTATCTATTCTCTTGAATCTCTTTTGTAAAGATTTTTTTCCTTTCAAATATTTACTTATATGAGTTCAAAATTTATTTTTTCATTCTAATTTTTTTTATTCCTAATTAACTTTTTATTTTGCTGGAAAAAAATAAGTTAAATATATAGCTTATTTCTGCTTAAATCTTTTGGATAAGGAATGGATAAATAGAATGTATATTTTTTAAATAGCAAAAACATTTACTTTCCAGTCTATGTTGATTTTATCATTTATTTATTGTCTTTATTATTTAGAAATATTTTTAATTTTTTATGTTATCGATTAAATCTATAAAGTAGCTATTTATATGAAAAACTAAGTGGTTACTACATAAGTTAAATTTTCTTTATCTTTGTCTCATAATATTTTCTTTAAATACATGTTTTTATGGAATATATGACATTTTATTTGCTGTATAAAATTATGATTATTAAAACTTCCCTCACATTATATTAAAATTAGTCTTTTTATCGTCTTGAATTATTGGAATTTTGTGTTATTATGTTAAGTATATTTTGCTTGATTTCTTTTCACTTCACTAGTTGATATGTTCTTTAAAAAAAAAAAAAATTAAACAATAACTGGAGTGCAGGATTTTAAAAATATCTTTCAAACATTTTCAGAAATAATAAATATTTCTTAAATTACTTATAGATTTTTTTTTTATCTTTCTATTGCCAAAAGAAGTATCACCTTTATCAATACTGTAATTATTAATAATGCTTACTTATGTAATTCTTAACAAAAAACATAAAATTGGGCCATTTTAACTTAAGTATCTTAAATTTGAAACAAAAAATTCATGATTAAAATGATATTTTGAAGTAGCAGTGGCCTGGTGGACAGCGAACTAGATTTCTGAGTTAGGAGAATTCAGTGATCAAAGAAGCGTAAATAAAAGCTCCTAAGTGTCTATGCCACAGAAGGGTTCATAATAATTCTATGAAGAAGGGCATAAAAAAGTTCTTCCTTAGGTGTAAGAACATTGGTTTTGGTTTTCGTTTGTCTCTGCGGTCATTTTTGCACACGTTAGCTAATTAGATCGGGATCTACAGTTCCAAGTGGATTCCGAACCATTTACAAACATCCATGCGAGAGCCAGAATTCGAACCTGAAGCCTTTGGGTGTAAGGAGAAGGTAAAATGTGATGGTGCAAACCCTGTGAATTCCGACCCTGAGGTTATTTTTTCAATGCCGGCGGCAAAATGTCGATGAAGTATATCATCCCTAAATATAGATGCAGCCTGAGTTATGCTTAATCTGCTATATATCTGCTTCAGTAGTAAATTACCACAGCCAAAATACTCAGCATTCTAAGGGCGACAAAACCATATTAATGTGATAAAAATTCCTTATATCACAGGTTAACCAGCAAGCAAATTATTTATGAAACATTAAATATGCATTTATTTTCAAATAATTCATTTGTAAATTGCACTTATTTTGATACTTAAATCATACATTCGATTTGAAATAAAATTGTATTATTTTTATTTTAAATCGGTTAAATTTTCAGCAATCGTTAAACATGTATAAAAATATAAAGAAGTCTTACTAATTTAATGATATGGCGATCATCAAATTTTAATCCTTATGGGGTAATACTATAAATTAAACTAAATAATTAAAAAATGTTGTATAATTAAAAAATTTACTTGAAAAACTTATACTGTAAAAAATTATAAAATTATACTGTATAATTAAAAATTTTATGCTTTTAATTTTAAATATTCCTTATGACTATTTGTTTAATATAGAATGCCTCTTTCAAGAAATTCTCCCTCTTTTTTTTAGTGATAATCTTGCAGTTTTAAATCAGCTTTTAAGAAAATTAGCATTCCAGAATCACTATCTTTCTATCATGATCATATTGGTTTTCGATATTAAAGTTTATCTCAAAAATGTTCTTTATTCTTTATTAGTTCAGTTTGGGAATGTTGCCATATTTGGGAGGATTACTGTTTTATCTAAAAAAGAAACTTAACAAAAATATTCCCCCACATTTTTTTAATCATGTTACTCACGAATATACAAATGGAAGTGAAATAAAAATAAAAATATTCAGGAAAAGAAGTAAATTTATCTCAAAATCGTTGACACAAAAATCTAAGATATTTTTACATTATACTTAAACTGAAATCAATTTCAGAACTAAAAAAAAAAAAAGGTAAGATGATGTTTTTTACACAAAAATATATATATACATAAAAGCATGGTGATATTCACAAATTGTAATAACAAAAACTGTCTGAAAGTTTTCAATTCTTTTTCTCAAATATACTTTTTATTTAAGAATGAAAATTATTACCAAATACAATTTATTCTTTCGATGTATATTTATATAGTCTTTAATTTGAATATTCCAATTACACACAAAAATTATGTGTCTCAAAATCTCATCAAATAAAAATCTTATTAGATATTAATCACACAGCAGTTCATAAGAAAAATTAATAAAAGCTTTCTTTTACATAATATTTTATTAACAAAATAATTGATTAATAAATAAATAATTTAGTAAAAAATTAATCCAGAAGAGAAATTAAAGTAAAATTGTCCTGAAAAATTCTCTGGTGAAAGCGTGAAGACAATTTTATTTCAAAGTGAAAATGAGATTTTTCGAGAACAGAAAATTGTTTGGAATTCTATAATTTTTTTTTTTTATGTTTTAGGATAGCTGTGTTGTTTTTAGTTCTTACATTAAATTCTAAATTTTTATGGGTAACCTGTATATCGGCCCATTTAAGTAGATTAATAGACGTGATACAGCTTTAGATTTTTTTATTCGAATCAAAAAACGTTTACTCTTAATTACGTTACGTCTTAGTACAAAATCAGAACATTATTTGTTGAAAAACATTGTAATAATTTGAAATTTTTAATAACCTATTTAAACACAAAATATCAAACAAAAATAAAAATTTCCATGAAAACAAATTCTAAATAAAGATCTTTTATTATAAAAACGTCAGTATCCTATCAAACTAAAACTTCATTTTTAAAATATTAGTAAAAAATATTTTTTAATAAACTTAAGTTTCAAGATAATTAGTTTGAAAAGAAAACAAATCGTCGTTTATAATAAAAGCACAATAAAGATAATAAACGAATTAAAAGTGAATTACTGTGATTTAAAACGAATTACCGTCGTTTTCTGCCAAAAATTCCTGGATTCAAAGTTTTAGAGTTTCTTGATATGTGTTATAGATTATTACTTGTAATAAACGGACAATTTTCCCCGGATATATTAATGCAACTTCAGCATGAGAGCTTCTCGTATGAGGCTCAGTCTTTCTATTTTTGATCATGTTAGTTTAATAGTTGAGTCATGCTCTTCTAATCGCCAATGTAGCCAAATTTGACAATATTATCACTTTTTTTCCTTTGCATAGTGAACATTTGGTCTATTTAAATAAGAAAGCATTTTCCGCAATAAATAAGATAAATTAAATAGTCTAATTATACCGAATTTTAACTTAAATTCTTTTTTTTTTTTTTTTTTAAATTTAACTTTTCTATTTTTTATCTTACTTTTATTTATTTTTAGTATTTTTTAATTTTTTGGAGCCATTTTTAATTTTTTAGAAACTATTTTTTATCACTTTCTAACTTTAAGCAGCCATTATAATTGTAAAATATATATATATGAATTAAGATGAGAGACGGCTAAGGGGTCTATCCCCATCGGTGCACCGTAATCAGTACGCCAGTTGCCAGTCTGAAGTACAAATAACAATAAGATTTATTTCTGTAAGAATATAAAAAGAATATAGAAGGATAGATCTCAAATAATTTAAAGTAAAAGCTATTATGATTTTCTTCTAAGAAAATAACATTTTAACACACCTCGGATATTTCATTCGTATACCTTCCCTTCGTGTGTGCCCATTTCTTTTCCCTAAGGGTATATGCATTAACGAGTCTCATGAGAACAACCATTAAGACCATCCCCAGAATCTCAAGACATAATGTGCCATAACAAACTTTCTTATCTCCCGGGAATTTCAATAGAAGAGTGAGAGAACTCTTTGAAAGAATCGTTAACTTTGTGTGTTGCTACCTGGATCTAATTTTGGTTTAAAATTATAGAAGTATTCTCAATAATCAAGAAATGCATTCAACATACACTAATGCATGCTTTTTTTGTTATCTTATGATTAGCATTATTTAAATCAAAAATCGTTAGAGGACGTTAATACCCCATGTGCTGCTCAATTTCAAAGAATGTATAAACAAAAATTTTTTATTTTCAGAATTATATTTCATACACCAATTTTTATTAAAATAAACAGTAATCGTTTTAGTCTATATCTGTTTAATTTTTTGATTTGTTAATATCAATATCGAATTCTTATTAGAGATAACAAGGAGTATTTATAAATTATACATACGGTCATACCGGTATACGTCCTCTTTGAAATAAGTCCAATTTGTTATATATATATATATTTGCTTAGTGAAAAAATTAGAAATAAAGAAAGAAAAACATAAGAGAGAAAACACATAGAAAGAGAAAGAGAAAGCAAATAACAGAGAGAACACAGAGAAAGAAAACATCTCCTGTCTCAAAATCTGCCAGTAGGCAGTTGGGGTTGGTCTACCATGGAGCTATTGCGCAAATAAAGAACTTTTTGTTTATCGTCTAATTGCTTTAGTATTTTGTATTTTATTGCTAAGCAGCGTTTTAATCATTATCATTTATTTTTAAGTCATTTAATTTCACAAATAGATGCATTATATAGCAATTATAATAGGATTTATTCATGGAATATATTGATCATTTTCTTTTTTTATTTCACAAAAAAAAAAACTTTGGTATAAGTCTAAGTATCGGAAACAGATTAAAGAACATATACTGAATTATGCAAGTATTTATCAAAAACTGCATAAATGGAATTTTTTTCTGCTCACAGTCTAGTAAAAGCATGGACTAGCTGGTATGCAAGACAATAGGAATTCAGTTTACAGCTGGTGTTTTGCACTACAGCCGCTGCTGGCTTTGGTTTTTCTCAATATGGTATGCAAATAAGGAGTCAGACATCCTTGAAAATACACCTAAAAGCATTACATATTTTGTTCCCTTTATTTGCAAAAGTGTGAATTCATCTTGTAGAGGGACAAATCCTAAAATTTCTTGAAAGTAAAAATTGTTTTTCTTCTTCATTACAGACCCAAGGTGAGTTCATAGATTGGATACAATTTTGCTGTCAATCGGATGGTGTAAGCCGTTATAAAAAAAAATTTTATGTAGTTCATTTATACATGAAATGTTTTTTGTTTCTCAAGCAGCTGGCAAGTACTTAGATAGTTATCTTTATGCCGTAAGCAAGGTCTACACCGCTGTTACTCATTTTGTACTACCCAGGGGGTGCGTATAGCTTGAAGACATGCGAACAACACTACGAGACGAATAACACTACCCCCACAACGGTCTACGATCATATTAGACCGGGAACTACGGTTTAAAGTGGATTCTGAACCACTACAAACACCCGTGACACCGCCGGAACCCGAAACATGTGGCACCGAACGCCAGAGCGCTAGCTACTGGCCATCAGGCCCCAATGCATGAAATTTGCATTTATTACACACAGAAATATGAATATAAAAAGTTTTCTATTTTCTTTAGAGTCCTTTTTCCCCATTTTATTTGATTGTAACTCAGTTTTCTAAAAAAATGCGCCGATCACATAAAGCATTAATTTCTTTATTAACTCAGAAAATAAATATATTTTTTAAATCACCATTTGAAAATGGAAGAGATTCAAAGAGATTTTATAATCTGAGTTATCAGAATTCGACATGCCATGTTTAAAATAATTTTAGGCCAGAAAAAAACGAATTAATCTTTAATGTTTTTTCAAAATTATTATTTATTAAAATTTCAAGACAAAATTACTAGAAAACTTTCATCAGAAATAATTAAAAATATTAAATTTTAAAATACATATGTAACACTCTTAATTCATACATAATAATTAATACTTATTCAATTTCTTTTTAACAAAACAATTTGATAATTAAACATGTTAAAAATTTTACAAATAGTAATTTTAATTAATCTTTACACCAAAAAGTATCAGTTTAAATTTTTTAAGAATGATTTTGAAAAGTCTTTCTTTTTATGTAATGAGATTAATATGAAATACTTGTAGTAAAACAGATATAAAATTTTATCCTTTTATTTAAATTTTCATTACAGTTGCAAACTGCTTTTGAAAATACACTTTCAAATTTTTTATTTTTCCCTTGATATTATTCCTAAAACGAAAAATGCATAACACCATAAATTAATCTAAATGCCTGCTCCCTTTATGTAACTCTTTTGAGTGGCACATTTTCCGTGTGAAACCAAACGATCGATGTGTGTTGCCAGGTGCAGTAGCCTTTCCACGCTCTCGTGACCCAGCGAAAAATGATTTCGGTGAATCATTAAATGTCCTGCACGTGTTGGTCAAGGACATTTACGGGGGAAGGGGGAATTCCCCGTGCATGAGAAGAAAATTCCATTGGTCCGAAGAATGTGCATATTTATAGATTCAGCAAACTCAAGCTTGGAATGCCTTTTCTGAAATGAGAAGTTTGGAACGTCGGAATGAAAATCGTTTGCTGCTCATTTCCTTCCCCTTTTCCCCACCGGAAAGTGGTAATTTTCCGTTTTCGAAAATTCTGCTCAATAAACATTCTAATTTTTGGAAGCATGTATACATTCTGTTCGATTTTCCCACCATTTTAATTTCGCTAGAGATTGGAACGGAAGCGCATTTGGTTGTTGATGGGAAAATATTTTGCGTTTGTTTGAATAAAGTAACGCAAAATATGCGACTGTTTTCGTGGCAATTTAATTTTCTGTTTAGAACATTAAAGGAAATGAGTTTTCTTCCTTAGATTCAGAAAAAATGCTATAAAGAAACGAGAAAATAAAGCAATTATTGTGTGCTTTGTGATTTTCCTTTTTTCTCCCAAAACCTCTCTTTATATGGAGATATTTTAACATATATCCACATTCATTATTTTGTTATAAGATGTGTCATTTAATAAACTCTTAAAAAACTCTTTTCATGTATGTAAATACTTAACTAAAGATTATATCGTTTGTGGAATCTCATAAAAAGAAATCTTCATTAATTATAACCTTAACTGTTGTAATAGACATTCACAGCAAATTCAATTTACCCAAGATGAACTAAATGACCATTTATTTTTTCCTCTAATCTACTAATTTTAAATAACAATTTGTGTATTCGAAGAAACACATATTTATTTATAGTTTTTATTAATAAAATTAAATAATTTATGTGACTTTATATTTTTCTGACGAGAAATTTTCTTAACACGTTGAAGACGGTATGCAGTGAAGAAATTGTGAGAAGACGGTATGAAAAGTTCGCTTCTTATCCCACTTGGTAGACAGCAACATCTAGACCAAGTCTCATAAATGAAGGGAAAGGGGGGGAGCTTCTGTTGAGATGAAGCACCTATAGGTAGAAGTCTGACTTGGCTCCATAACGCTGAAGAAGGAGGGCAGTGCCTTCCAGAAGGACTCATTTAGGTGAATTACTCCGCATTTGCAGATCATAAGGGAGATAACCCGGAAAACTCACACCATGTTGTTCGATTCACGACGCAAGATGCTGAACATCAAAAACGAACACCGCAACACATTTGAAACAGTGTCTGCAACAAGGCATCCAGTGGATTGAACCTCAACCTTAATGCTCACCAGTGGCCTTGCATTGCCACTAATCCACGACTTGGGCAGTGAAAGTATATAGCCTGAATTCACAAATATGTTTTGTAAATATTTAATTAAAAATTGATAACAAGAGGTATTCATAACATTTATTAATGTAAGTATAAAGCTTTAATGCTACATCCAGTATTGTTTTAAGAAAATACTGTTTACAAAAAGGGGTTAATATATTCCGTAAGGGTTGGCGAGAATTTCCGTCATCTGCCGCCAACAATTGAAAAATAAAAGACAGGAATTCACGTCTCCCGTCTTTAAAGTTTTATGTATCTTGGGTATTGATCTCAAATAAGAATGAAATTCTTGTAAAAGATATTTCAAAATTTACTTTGATCATTAATATTGCTTAAGAACTGTGATCTTCGGCTGTGTTTCTTTTTTTTGCTTGTCTGCAATTTATTCATCAGAAAAACAATTCTTGGTGAACAGCCCTGCTTTCAAAGGGAGCATTATTAAGAAGATATTGTATAAAATAATCCAATAATTAAAATCGATTCAATAATGAGTGCAGACTTATGACCAATTTACATATGTGGAATGAAACTTATTTTTTTTAATGCTACAATGGTATGCTGCCTTTGTGTAAACTGGACAATTTTGAGCAACTGACCAAAGTTGTTTTCTGGGGACAATTGAACAGGTGACCTAAAAATGGTACCTATGGCCATATTAGTAGTACTACAACTATAGGAACAAAGCTATGCCTTTCAGGGTAACAGTCCTGCATTTGTAGGTCTTATTGAAAGAACATGTCGTTTTGGAAAAGTACAACAGGCAATCGAAAGTATATTGCCGAATAAACTGGTTTTCAAATAAATATAAAGAATAAGAATGTTTTATAGTTATAAAGCATGCTACTAACAAGAATCAAACCCTGAATTTTTATGCTAATTGATTGTAGCCATCGATCCGCTTTGGATTTCTTGGTGTTTCAGACATTACTTTAACAAAAATGAGGATAATTCTGAGATATATGAATAATTCAGAATATAAATAATCAATAATGATCTTTAATCATATTCAATATCTGAACTTTCTTCTTTATTCAAAACATTCTTCTTCAGCGGCGCAACAGCCCCACGGTTAGCCAAGGTCGTTTGCCTACTGGAAGATTCCGAAACATATGTTTTTTTTTTTTTACGGGTCAGACTTGTCAACCCTACGCCCAAATCAAAACATTATATCAAATAAAATAGAATATATTTTATATGCAGATTTACGAAGGATACTGATGTTACATATAAATCATATAGCCAACAGGCGAACATAAATCCTCACTCCATTCAAATTCAAGTCCAACTAAATCATAGTTCTTAACCAAGTCTTTGTGAGCTTGGACCTCATGAAAATCACTATGTTTATTTTTTATTTCAAAGTAAATTTAGAATTCCTCATACTAATAATTTATGCTCTAAATTAATATTAGTCGTATTTATGATTAACACTAAAAATAACAAATCTTTTTTTCTATCACATAACAGTTTTGTTCAAGATAAACCACAGAAATTATCGTATTGGCAAGTCATTTTTTTTTTTCATTAAAACAATTTAAAACATACTGTTACGTATAGTGTATGCTGTTATTATTTAATGTGCCTACAAGAAAGAACTACTGTATCACTTTGTTTTTAATACAACTTTTTTATACCAAATGATTTTATTTTATACCCTGGAAACATTTTTTATGAGGTAGGTGATTTTAATTATACCAATAGAAGGAATCCATGAAACTAAACAGGTTAAGACTTCCTGTTCTAATTTGAAGAAGAATAAGTAAAAATTATAATAAGATAGATAATTATAAATAAATCAATATAAAATATTGAAAGTAGTTCAAGACTGTCCTCAAAACAATACTTATATATCTTGTGGGTAAAAATATGAAATACAGAAAAAAATAATATATACATAAATACATTTTGCTACTTTATTTTTTTGTTTTTAGATTTATTAATCAGTAGCACTATATTTATTAATCAGTAGCATAAATCTCAAAACAAATGGTCAAGTCGAGTAACACCACATCTAATCTTTTCTATCTATATTGGCCTATTATAATCATATTAGCCATCGAATTTGACTTTTGATAGTTTTAGTTAATTAATTCAGATGCGAAAATAAATGTATGCTATCTTTTAATTATTAATCCATTTTCCAATGCTATCTATCAATTTCAATTCCAACTAACTATTAAAACTTCTCTTTTTCATTTAAAATAATTATTTAATTTGCAATTTTACTATTTATTTTTATAAGTCTGCTCTAAATAATTATGGTGGTGTTTTTCTTACAAAATTAATATATTTTAAATAAGAAACTGCCTTTTAAAACTAACTCTTCAAATTAACTTATACTTAATAGAGAAAGAGAAGACAGTAAGTTTATCCAAAACTCAAACAATGGACAAAATTGGCATCTTTTTCCTTTATTATAAATTAATATCACAAAGTAACACTGAACTGCCAAAATTACTTTCCGCTTTACTGCAAGTAAAAAAAAAAATAAAATGAAGTAACTGAATAAGTCGCTTATCAAAAATGCAACACAACTCCAAACAAAGAATTCCAACATTTCCAAAGTTTTCCCACTCTGGTCTCTTATTAAAGTGCCATAAACCTTTTTTATCGTTTGCTACTGAGTCGAGGTAGCGAGTAAATGCACTTTACTATGGAGATTCGATCAAGAAGAAAGTGTTCTCTCTCCACTCCTTGTTCCTACCCCCCTTACCCCCACCGGACTCCAAACACGAATAGCGATAGTTCATAAAAAGAAAACAAGTCCTTCCACCACCACCCCAAAAAAAGGAAATTCTAGCCATTAACTCAAAATGGAAAATACACGTTCAGGAGATGGCTCGTGGCCAGAACTCAACAATAAATTCTCGGCTACACATCAGTTGGAAGGGTGTGCATTACAATATCATAAATTGGTGCTTATCTTTCTACTTTTTAAAGTCACTTTCTGGTTGGTGGGTTTTTTTTTTTTCCCTGAAAATATTGTATTTGCCATTTTGTGTCGGTTTGCAAATCGATTTAAAAGTCATTATGTTATTTCATTAATATGATACAAAATTTTAAAAAAAAAAAACCTAGAACTAGTGCACATTTTAATATGGTATTACTATTTGTGCATTACATTACTATACATTATATATATATATTATATAAGAATATATATTATCATCAGATAATATTTATATATTAGACGTGTTACTCAACAGCCTGGCATGTTGGTTTAAACAAATATTATGTTTTAGCAGTTAAACCAAACCTGACCTTCGTGCCAACAATATTCTTATCAACTTACATAATAGTATTCAGTTTATTTCGACTTATCAAAGATTCGATTTGGTGGCAAGATGTGTGGCTTCTGGAATACTTATGTTATACTTACTTTCTTAGTAACTACTATATATATACTTATTATATATATTCTTATAATTAGTACTATTAACTTTTTATTATATTATTTATTTAAATATAATTACTCATCCTTTTATTACCAATTTACTTATCAGACGTGTAACTCAACAATCTGGCATGTTGGTTTCAACAAATATTATATTTTAAGTAGTTAAGTCAAATCCTGACCCTTTATGCCAACAATATTTTTATCGACTTTATATAATAGTATTCAGTATATTTCGATTTATCATCAGATTCGATTTGGTGGCAAGATGTGTAGCTTCTGGAATGGAGTTAAAATAAAATTCTGATGTATACATACATTGAATAACTTTGCATAATCGCGTATATGGCTTTGGACTTGATACAGAATAAAGAATTTTCTATCCACGAAGAGATTTTCGGAATAAATTTATCTCTGTAATATTTACTGTTTTTCCAAATCCACTAGAGCAAAGTGCATTCGAAAATTACAAGGACATTTGCTTTCATTCTTTTTATTTATTCTAAATAATTTTTTTCCGCAATTGAAAAACACACATATATAAATAGTTACAGATTTACAATAATAAATATAAATATTCTTTTCGTCAGTTGCAGTTTGTTTTACTTATCTTTTCATCAACTGTCTACAAAAAAATACATGACTGCAATATTTATTGTAAATGAAAATCATTTCTTTTGAATAGCACAACACAAAAAGAATTACTTGTATATTTATTGATTCCTTTGCATTTTCTTTTTATTACAGTGCGTTCTTTTTAGAGCATTACATATTGTTTTTTTTTTCCCTTTATTATTGCCATGATTTGACATTAGCCTTTTTTTGTTATGAAAACACAATGTATATATTTTTTTGTAATATTAAAACGAACAATTGAAGGAACTAAATAACTTTCTGCATTATTTATATTTATTTCTCTGTGCATTATTCTCTTGCATTTGAATTGGCATTGAGCAATTCAAATGCCATGATGAAATATTTATTGAATTGATAAACTTTTCTAATAAAGTAAATGCGAATTTGAGCATTTTTTGTGATTTTTATCTCAAGAGACTGAAAAAGCTTTTAGATTGACAATTCAACATTTGAATTAGGTTGTGGATATAGATTTGAATAACATACAATGATCCAATACTATAATTTCCAATAGAAATATGCATCAAGAAATGTTTAATATATTGTGTTTAAAATTTGCATTATTATAATATTACATTTGTTTATTACTTTTCATTTTTTATGCATATTGAATGATGCTTTTGCTTTTTAAGGCTTAGCAATAGCTTGCCTAAACAAGCAAAACCCCAAGAGCTAATCACACTGGTCACTGACTGTTTTGAAAAACGAACAACTTCAGAGGTGATTATGGCAGCGCTTCACATCATAACGTATTGGCATAATAAGATGAAGTTCAACTTAATAATTTTTTTCTCGATTGTGTAAATAAGAGAGTGTCAAAATTTTATCAACCAATATAAATTTGCTGTTGTATTTATGATTAATCTATGATAAATGGTAATGATAGGCATCTTGATTTAGATGGTTGTCAGAAATAGTTTCAATTATGAAAAGGAATTAGAAAAATATAACAAATTTAAATTCCACTTTCTATAATTCTCCAACATCCAGCTTTGAATCTTTCTGATTGTATTACTCAAACTATTTCAGATGATAGTTTTGTATTTGCCATAGTCAATAAAACAAGCTTGAAGTTAGATTTTTAGAATTGTTGAAAAATTATATAAAATAATATTAATATATAAAAGAGAAATGATAATTGAACGATCATCAAATAAAAGAATCGCAATTTCAATTTAAAATTATAAATTATGTTGTAAATGGAATTTAAAAACATCCAAAATGTTGTTAAAATGGTACAATGATTTCCTTTTTTGGATTAAAATGATAACGTTCTAATTAAAAACTGAACGTCTAAAATTGTCTAAATTTAAAACTATTTAATTATTATCATTTTAAGAGGTATTTTATTCCCTCAAAAAATAATCATTCACTAAAAACTTTCTCATAATTTTCTTCCATCTGAAGTTCTCATGAAAATATGAACAATAATAAAACACAAGGATATAATTTGAAACAAAAGAACAGATGGAAACCTTCTCAGATTGTGTAATAAAGTTACCCGATTCAAGCGGAATAGTTTCCCTCCAATCTTGAAACAAGAAACATCTTTTCTGCCAAAGCATCTGCTCCTAACGCATGCAAATGAATTCGTTGAAAGTCGTTATTCTGCTAAATATGCTCAGCGGCAGATGCTAATTTATCAAGTTTTATGAATGTTTTGGAAAATGGACTCCAGAGCTAAGTCGATTGTAATGTATTTCTTCCTGGAAGTATGAACGTTAAAAGTCCATTTAAATATTTCTCAGAAATGATTTATGCTTCGAAATTTAATTGGACGGAGAGAATTAAAAGCAAAAATTTAAATTTAAAATGAATTACAAATTTGAGATGATTATGATTCTTTTGTTCCTTCAGATGAAATTAAATTCTTAGAAATATAATCAAACAATAAGATTAAGTTTGTATCTTTTATGAATACCTTTGGAATTTTCTAATCTTTTGTATCAGAATATTCTATGAAGAATTGCACAATTAAATTAATAGAAATATGATAAATGAAAGAACATTTCTATTTGTTCTGTCTGAACAAAAGTTTCTTTATCTTACCATTTTAAACTTAGATGTAAGAATATTTTTAAAGTATTGTTTAAAATTAAATACCACCTGCAATAACTGCCATATTGGAAAGGACATTGGGAATTTTTAACAAATAACTTTATATCTTGTAGTTAATAATGAATACTTTTGATAAGCCTTTTTAAATAATATATCTTTATACAATTATAAGCAAATATATATAAAATATTTTTTTTTTTTAAAAAATCTGCAATTAAAAAGTAATCGAAAACCAATCTCAAAATCAATGGACACATTTTTAAAAGTCAAATAAAATATGTGAAAGTCACAATACTTTTGTATGACCATTCATTTATGGAACTCTACTTAAATAGTGACTAATTCTTTCGTCTTTTTTTATTTTTAAAAATAAAATTAAATTTTTATTCGAAATACGATACAAAAAAAGACTTTCAAAAGAATTTTAACAAAAGCATTCCATTTCAATATTTTAAAATCAGAATTATAAAGTAAGTATCAATTTTTTAACACATTATTAGATCTCTTTTAGCAATCACAAAAGATTAAAAATTTTGGCATTAAATTTATTAACTGTTTTTTGCAATATTTATATCAATGTTATTCTATTTTTTTGCATCACTGATCTAAATTCGTGTTTCATTTTAATATCTCTTTTTCTTTATCAAACTTAACACATATTTTTTACTGAATTGAAATTTAGAGATTAAAGTGGTTTTTGAACAAATTTAGGGCGTTTATAAAGACACCATAGACAAATAATTAGAAGGACATGTTTAGTAGGATATTATGATGTTTAGTAGTGTTATCACGAAACTTATTTCCAACCCCAAAATTTTGGTTGACTGCTTCAAATTTTATTTCTATATATTTAAATAAATTAAGTAATCCATCATATTATCAATAAATTAGCACTCGCCACAAAAGAATATCTAACCTTCATGATTCAAAGCTCTAAATATGTTCATTGGATGAAACTCATCGTTTTTTGTTCTCTTTCATACCAGTATATGATCATCAAAACCAAAAATGTTGAACTTACCCTCATCAATATAAATAGGGCATCATTCCAGTAAGATGTGGACTTATCATGCATTTCACGAACGCTTTTTATCCTTTGTACTCACATAGTTATTTCTTCTAGAGGAATTCCTATGTAACCCAGCAGAATGGTTCACTCGTCAGGAAAACGAGTAATAAAATTCTTAAATTCAGACTGCAGAAAGTTTTGCTGTTCTTAAGCTCAATTTTTTTACAATTTTTCTTGAAAAATATCCATTGTTAATGCCGAATAAGCCTCGTTGCCCGACCAATTTTCAAATCGCTTTTTAATTCGAAGTTCTTAAAAAAAAAAGAATATTTTCACAAAATCGTTTGGTAAAAGCAAGAACAATTTCATAGACTTTTCAAGGAAAGAAAATCGTTTGAAGTTTTTTTTTTTTATTTTTGGTTCTTACATTAAATTCTAAATTTTATGGGTAACCTGTATATAGGTAACCTGCATAACCCATTTAATTGCAGTTCTTTTATATAGTTATATTCGGAATATATTAATAATAATTGAATTTTTTAAAATTTAATCACCTTCAAAACACGTTTATGGTGTAAAATTCGCAGATGTTCACTTATTTATGTGAATCACCGCATTTAAATTGTAGCTGATTCTTTCATCTTTTTATGATTTTTCTTAAATAAAATAAACTTCTTAATTCGAAATATGATATAAAAAGATTTTCAAAAGAATTTTAACAAAAATATTCCGTTTAAATATTTTATGATCAAAATTATTATAAATAATAAAATGGGCATCAATTATTGAACGTATAGCATTTAACGTATAACGCATACATTTTAGACTTTTCTTAGAAAAATAATCGTTCCTCTTATATTGTTCCTTTTGTTTTGTATAGCACGAAGTTTTGTGTAGCATGAAATTTTTAATTTAACTTATCAAACGGAATATTTTTTAGAAATTTATTGACAAGAGATACACGATTATGCCTGATTATACTTTTTTAATATTATAATAGTCTCTCTAAAACATTAAGCATACAAATGGTTTGCAGTGGGTTAATTTGAACCTTTTTTTAAAAATTAAGTAAAGTTTTTACGAAATCTGTGGTTTTAATAGATAAATGACTTAAAAACTCAAATATTCTAATTAGATCACCAAAATAAGAAAAGAATTTATGAAAAACATTTTTCTTAGTTATTTTTTGCTTAAAAGCTGAAAAGTAAAGCTAAACTTTCATGTGAAGAAAATTCAACTTAATTTTTGATTGATTATTATGTAACAAATTAACAAATATATAAAATTGTAATAAAACAATTCAAATTTTTGGCAAACTTTTATTAATAATGAAGATATTTTTGTTTGTATGTAGAAATTTTTTATTGACTAGTTCCAGAACTATTGCAGAAAAGAACAATTACTGGTTTCTTTTTTCTCTTTGTCTTTCCAGAAGGGAAAAGAGCAATTATCATTAGATCAGGTCTTGGTGTTCCGATATTGGATAAAAAGTTTTTCTTTTACCTTCTATATATTTATTGTTAGCTTCTACAACTAAAGCATCATGACCTTAAGATATAAGCTGTAATAATTTGTGAGTAGGCTTAATGTTAAATTTTTGTCTAAAAAAATTCATGAACAATTTCTGAAAAAGAAAATGGAGTATAAATTATTTATTTTTTAAAAGAATCAAATTTGCTTTAAAAAAAATTCTATTGAGTTATTAAAGAGTTTTTGCATATTTGAATAAAAGTAATTATTAAAAACCTTATAATACTATATAATAAAAAAAGACTTTATCGTATTGTTTGGTTTATATTAATCATTACGGTATTATTATCATTATTATATTATTATTATGTTTTGATATTAAGTATAGCAATAATATAATTCTAAAAGTATTTAGGTATTAAATGAATACACTTTCTTAATAGAGAAAATAATTTAATAAACAATTGTTCTTCGTATGTAAGGATAAAATTCTTAGCATTCATTTTTTTTTAAATTGATTGTTCTCTGATAACTAAACTGGTAGTGACATCATATTTTATGAAAGTAAAATTATTTTTATAATTTAAGAAATCTAATTCATTTAAAAAAAATAATTCATATTTGTAATCAAACATTTTATATAGTTAACAAATGTTTAGCAGTAGAATATTTTAGAAAATTCTTTTATAGGCCAGTTGACTTATAATATTCAGGATGCATAAAAGTTTTCTATTTAATCATCACTAATGTATAAAGCATTTCTGATGATAATCTGATGATTTATAAATATCTGGAATATTAATAAGTCAATATATTCTTTCATAATCAACTAATTCAACTTAATCTGCAGCAGACTCTAGCAAATATAAAATACAAAGCGTACAAAATCAATCATCAATTAATTGTACTGCAATCAATTACAATTAGTAAATTGCAGCAGAAACAAAGTTTAGAATTTTAACGTTCATTTCGTAAAATCATTTTATAAAAAAAAAAAAAAAAAAACCGTTGCAAATATTCTTGTAAACACAGTTGAACGAATTGAATCATGAATCATTCTTACAAGGGAAAGTATTAGAAAATCCCCTAAAAACATTAGAAGAATCAAGAAAGAGGTTGGCAATATGACTGCACATATATGAATCTGTGAAATTTACTGAATAATTTCAGATTTATTGCAATTTTTTTCTAGGGATCATTGAAATATTATGAATGAACAAACATGGTAGCGGTTTAATAACTTTTGAAATAATAACTCATTTGAAATTTTCAGTAAAATTGTACGTAGCTCAGTTCCTTCAATTTGATACTAATAAATTACGACTAAAAATGAAGGGTTAAAATAATTTTGAGTAGCTGTAGTGTAGAGAAGAGTAGAATTGTAATACGAGGTTTGTTTTAAATTAAAGAATGGTTGCTTATAATAATCAACAAAAAATTGGAAACAATTTCATTAATAGTTCCATATGCATACATATTTATAAGAAAATGTGATGGAAAATTTTTGGGAAGAGAGATTTTGAGAAAGAGCAGTATATGAAAATGGCGAATGGAGAATTAGAACAAATAAAGAAACATATAAGGAATTAGATATTGTTACGGAGATAAGGAGAAGGAGAATTCAGTGACTGGATAGAATGGAGTTAAAACAGAACAACAAGAAGACTCCTTAAGGAAACCCATAGTGGATCTAGACCCAGAAAGAGACCAAGAATTAGATGGGGAGATCAAGTCTTGAAGACACTCAGTGTTACTAACTGGAACATTTCCATTTCCTAACGGAACACCTGTCATTTTCCCAAGTATGTGCACCATTAAGGAATTTTGACAGCGCGAAACAAGCTTTCTTAAATATTGCACATGGAATTGCCCCTTCTGGGAACTCATCCAGTATAGTGCAGGTGATGTTTTTTAATATTTCTACAAACAAGCCTTGTGTTTATAAATCAAAGAAATTACTCGGTGAAAAGTTGTATCTAGAACGGACATGTTAAGCAATCTCGACCTGTAGTTTATAATAAATTAGGACAGCACGGTAAATACACTGGCACTTTAACATCACTCAAATTCAGAAATAGCACAGAAATTTTTAAAAATTTCTAAAACATTTTTTTTGTCTTTTTACTTGAAAAAGTCAATAACAAGTTATGCTCATATTTGGAAAACTTTACACTATAGCAGACATTGTAGTTCACTATCACACGAAGATCGTCAATGCTTAACTGACAATTACCTGTGCATTTACAAAACGCAGGTTGTCTATTGCTATGCAAATTGATTTTTTAGTGTTACTGTACATAATGTTCGAAGAAAAGAGCCTTTTTTAATATACCTTAGTATTATTGAACTGGATAAAAAAAATTATGTATTATTTGTATATAAATTATGTATTATTTGAACCTGGATCAAAAATTCAATGGTTCATTCTCAATAACTATAGAATCTGTATTGTATCACTATGTCAAAACTATAAACTTATTTCTTATGTAGGTGGTTGGTATGTTTACAAATTCATAAAAAATAACTATTTTCAATAAAAAAAAAACCCTCACAATGTTTTGATATACTTTTTCAGATTCTTAGGTAGGTCCTCCGATGACCCAGAAAATTAAGGCGTCAAAGCTGAGGGCCCTCTTATTGTGTGTTATAATAATTGGTTTCACCTCATCCATCAATGTTAAGATATGAGGTGCTTGTTAATCGATAATCGGCTAAATATGGATAGAGGAAAAAAATCAAAGGCCATCTTTTTATTGATCTCAATACATGGGCCAATGGCTGTTAAAAGTTCCTTCATTAAGGCCGGATCTCTGGGTTATTTTGCTCGTAATCCGAAAATACGTCCAGATCGATGTGGGCGATGTTTGCATTTATGATGACATCATTTATCTTTGGCCCGAATTAGGACTTTTATTACCTCATATAAGGCACCTCAAAAGAATTATGGTTTGAAGAACATTAAATGTTATGGCAAGAAGATCAATACACGGGCTATTATATCTATTTGCAAATTTTGGATTTATAGGATGGTACCGTTAATCAAATAAGTTAGGTGGGATATACAGGACAAACTTAAACTGGTCAGTTTCAGTTTATTGTCATATAAATATAAATAATAGATAGTGAGATGTTTTAATACAATGTGTATATTATTATTTATCAAATAAATACTTGGTGAATCACATCCGTTAATGGAATCCTTTCGAAAGTATTCCATGGCACATTTACCATGTGACATCACAAATGAAGTGATTGATATTACCTTATTACATTACTTTTAAAAACTAGTGTAGTGCACATTAAATCTTCGCAGTCGTGTTCATATCCACTCTCTACTCACTATGCACTCTCTGACGATTTGTCAGAAGTTTTGCAACAGCGTTTGGCAACACGCATGACATTGCTTTTGTGGTGGCAGCGAGTCACGCTGCGCTTGTATAATGCAACTCTTGTAAATAATAATTAAATAATATAATTTATTTCATTGGAATGATCTCTTGCTCTCTTTATTGGTGATGTGTCCCAATCTTCAACACACCATACTAGCATTACTTAATAAAAACTTTACAATCACTTTGATCTGTATCAAACTTCATTTCAAAATACACAAACTTTAATTCTCATGTTCTACAGAATTTGTAATCAACCTGGTCCTTATCACCCCTAGTGGGCGTTCTAGCTTTTCATGGTGGGTGGTAGGGATTTTATAGGTTACTGAAGCACTTTCCTTTTTTTTAAATTTAGTTGATTTTTTTAAATGTCGAAATAAAAAATTTTCAAGTATTGTTTAAAAATATTTGCCATATCCAAATATGTGGAAAATGATATTCAGTTTATTCATACCTTTTCCTATTTCGTATCCTATGGAATCAGTTTTCGGTGCTGCTAATGATATTGCAACCGAAAGACAGAAACTGCCTGAATATTTTCAGAAGAGGAGACATTTGTTTATTCCTTACAAAAATTGACCAGTTATCCACTGTTTAGATTCACAGCATCAGAATCAGGTATCTATTAATCAAATTCATACTTGTATACATACAAAGTATAAATAAAAGACAGATTCAACTACAGTAAGTTTTTAAAAATATTTATTCTGCCAAACTTAGTGAAAATGTGATATAAAATATTTGGTAAGAAATTATTATATGCTTTAACTTGTTGTAACTGTGCTGTATAACTTTTATAAAGTATAGTTACTTCTCTAAAAGAGATGAGTCGACTGTTTAGACTCTGATTTTAATGTTATTAAGATTTAAAAAGACTGGTGGTCCACGGCCAAGAGGAGAACAGCCTGGCTGGATCTTTTAAAGAAGGCCAAGGGGGGGCAACGGGGGGCCAACGGGATGTCGAGCCAATTATGATGATGATGAGTTACTTCTCTACTTTAAAAATCACCACGACTGTGGAACCTGTGGGTGGTTAGAAAATTTTACTACTAACGGTAACTTAACGGTAATTAACTACTAACTAATTTTACCACTAAAAAATGAGCGGTAGGTTTAAAAGGTTGACTACCCTGTTCTACAGCGACAAATGTCTTGGTCAATCATATTATCAACTATATATTTTTAAAATTGTAGATAGCACATAATCTTATCTCCCAGATTTATAAAAAATATATATCTATGGAAATATACGATTACGATAAGAATGAAGGATAGTTGCAATCTTTTTTTTTTATCCTATGCCCGTCTCCAACTTCTCGATCATTAGTCGACGAACAGCCTAATACAGTAAAGAATGGCAAAAACAATTACTAAAGGCATTGACAGTAACACAAAAGAGAGATACAGTTAAGAACAGTAGGGCATATGATGAGGTGCTCTCTAGTCATGCGCACGCCATAATCGCAAAGTAGGCAGATATCTGCAGCAGTCAGTCGTATTCTAAACAGGTGACTCTGTAAGTAGTCATGGCCCTTATAAGTCTAAAAAGCAGGCCAAGCTGTCCACTCTAGGCAAAGGACTGGAAATTCTTGTTGACTTATTCAATAGGGAATTCTACTTTTTCAGAAGCCTTCTCTCTATACAGGTTGAAACCCTATACAAGGAGGTGATGTCCATCTCCTACTCGTGATTTCTCCCTGTTCTCGCTAAACGACTGGCTACTTATTTCCATAGTCGCAATTTGTAACATATGTAATAAATCATCTGTCTATTCCTAAAACTTTGATTGACAATATAATTGAGACACGAACAGAATGAATGATCATACTTGAAATGAATTTTGTTAAATAGGAACTAGATATATGCAATTTATAACTGTATTCAACTGATGAACCCATTAGCCATGAATATAAACTATTTTAAGAATATGTAAAACTGGAAAAAGAAAGACTTATAATATAGTAATGCATAGAAGTACTGGGCTCTTGAAATTCTCTGATATCATTGTTTCAAAAATGCTATAGTGGATACAAATTAATCTCATTTCATCACTTAGAACAAATTATGAATTCGACTTTGGACTTTCAGTACGTCAAAAATGTATTTATACATTAAAAATTCATTATGCAACTTAAAAATTAATATTTTTCAATGTTTCGAGAAATTAATGAAGTTTTTTTTATCATTTTTTTTTTATCAATTTTCAAAACCAACAATCGTTTTTTAGTTAATCTTTTCAAATAAAGTAAATTTATATTAATCAAATACTCAAGTACCATCAATTTTTAAATTTATTTTATTCCTTCGTAAGATTTGTTAAAAGCTATTTGTCATCTGCGGCTGGCTCGCTCGTTCCATGGATGTTTGTAGTGGTTTGGAATCCACTTTAAACCATAGAATTGCCCGTCCCTGTATGATATGACTGTAGAGCGTTGGGCGTAGGCCGTCAACCCTACCATATAAAAAGTTAACATCCCATGTTTCGAAACCTGCCAGTAGAAACTACCCTTTACTTGGCCCACTATGGGACTATTTGCACCAATGAAGAAGAAGAAAAAGATTTGTCATCTATTGAAGAATTAGTTATTTTTAATTATCATACTAACAGAAGTTGTGTCAAGTTTCAATCAAATAAAATATTTAAACCCTTTTTTATTGAATAAATATTACCTTTTAGACCCTGAATTTCTAATTAACCATCATATTGCCCATTTGACAAAATACTTACATTTAAAAAAAAAATTTTAAAAAACAATAAAAATTGTCATATTCTTTTTAAAGTCTCATTAAAAAGTTTCTTTTAATGCCAAAATATAACTAAATATATAAACAATAAAGTTTGCTAGCAACTAATATTTTCACAAAACTAGTTAATTCTTTAAATTTTTTTAAATAAATATTATTATTAATTTATATCTGCTTTTACGTTTACATTATACATTAAAAATCTGGTTATAATTGCTAAGATAAACACTTCAAGCACTATTTATGACTTTATTAGTTTGAATAGTGGTAAGAAAATTAATCTGGGAGAAAATGAAAACTCGCCAAGTGCTCATTTATTATTGCTATAGGGTTAATGACTTTCAAGATATCGATTTTTAAACTTTTTTATCCCATATTAATTGTACCAGTATGCTTTTCAGTATCAAACTGGTAATAATATCATAGGGATTTATAAATAGGCATTTTGAAATTAATGTGATAGATGATTTGTTCTGTTGAGTAAATTTTTTATTGCTTTTATTTATTATTTCTAAGAATATTTTAGATTTATACTGTCAGAAATTATAGTTCACAATAAAAATTTATTTAATAAACAAAATAAGAAATTCAAGATAGTATTTTTTTTTTTAAATAAATTGTAGAAACTTTCTTCTATAAAATTAATAATACTTTTTGATGCTTCGTTAATAATTATTAGAAATTGATTGTTCTAATGGAGTAGATAATAACTAAAAACTGTTCTAAGAAAATAATATTTCCTCTAATGTAGGACACACGTTATAAACATTGCTTTGAAAAACGAATAGATATAGTGAAAAAGTGACTGTACTGCCTGAAAGAGTCTTCTGGCTTTCAACCCCTATAATAAACGATTATGGAATAATCGTTAATTATTAATTATTTTTAATTAATAGATGAGATAGATTAAATTTTAATTAATTAATTAACATCTTCTGTCACCATGGAAGATAATACTCCAAACATCTCATAGGGAATATAATTGACATACTGAAATGCTGTTGGAGAAAATGATGCCCTGCTTACTCAAGTCAAAATTACTTATCATAAAAAAAAAAAAAAGATACCATTGCCTAAAAGAAGATGGAAATAAACTATCACATTCAGATACGTCATCTGAGAGTTCATATGCTTTTCCTTTCCTTAGAACCAAATGAAGAGATTTTTAGCTTACAGATATCATTCTCGTCGTAGGAATTTTGATTCACCACCAAGCCAAAAGATTCCTGTATCTACCAACTGTTGCCCATGGTAACAAGGGAAATCTGTTGAATGCTTTTTCCATTATGAGGAGGAAAATCGTAAGGTAAACCTCCCATATGCCATTTCTAGAAATAATTCACGCTTTATTGCGATAACGCCAAAACGGTCTGAATCTGCTACATACCTTTGAATTTGCTATATACCATATTAATAGAAGATAAGTCTCAAACTACCCTTTACTACCCTTGATTACTTACAGATATCGCACTCGTCAATGAAGAAGACACATGAATTTTTTTTTTATTCACATGACCAAACTATAAAGTTCCTGTACCTACCAGCTCTTGCCCAAGGTAACAAGCCTACAAGGAAATCTGCTGAATCTTTTTCCATTACGAGGAGGAAGGTCGTGAGGTAAACCACACATATGCCATTTCTGGAAAAAGTTTACTTTGTATTGCGGTAACGCCAAAACAGATGCAGTGCACCTATGATGAATCTGCTACATATCTATGAATTTGCTATATATCATATTAATAGAAGATAAAAGCCCCAAACTACTCTTTATACCCTTCATTACTTACAGATATCGTACTCGTCAATGAAGAAGACCCATGAATTTTTTTATTCACATGACCAAGCTAAAAAATTCCTGCACTCAACAGCTCTTGCCCAAGCTAAGAAGTCTACAGAAAGATTTGTTGAATATTTTCCCATTATGATGAGGAAAGTCGTGAGGTAAACACCCCATATGTCATTTCTGGAAATAGTTCATTCTGTATTGCGGTAACGCCAAAATGGATGCAGCGCATCCTTAATATTCTGTATTGCGGTAACGCCAAAATGGATGTAGTGCATCCTTAATGTTCTATATTGCGGTAACACCAAAATGGATGTAGTGCATCCTCAATTTAGTGAATCTGAAATCTGAGTCTACATCAATAAATATCTACATCAATTGCCTGAGTCTACATTAATAAAAGTTAAAAGTCTCAAAAGTTTTTATTACATCTAGAATTACTGTAAATACGTACTTAATATTAAACTAATTCAATACTAAAATTTAGCTATACATTTATTATTTAATAGTTTCTGTATAAAAAAATATATTTCAAATTTTTTTCATACTACAACTTTTATTAGAAAACTTTTTATACTCATTTTTAAGACCAAATATTTATACTTTCAGAATACCCAAATGTTTCTTTTCGTATAAAAACCTTTTTTACAAATAAACACTGCCATTTTCAAAGAAGAATAGAGGTTTTTCCGTACGCGTCATGGGAAACTGAAAGGTCAACAAAGTCATAAAAGAGTATGAATAAGAGCACCATCGATGATAAAAGTAGCCGTAAAAGATTATCCATCGATAGAAAGTGACATTTTTACAGTTGCTGAAGATCGACCAAGCAAAGAGCATGGACTTTTGGGGTTCGATGGCGAAATTGTGATATTTGTGGGGTTTTTGCTTTATTGATTTATGCCAAAGCCTTTTATGTAAGACAATATTCAAATGGGACATGTTTTTTACAATCGCAAAAGGATTTTTAAACGTTTATTTGAACTATTTTTAATTAAATTAGTGAAATGTGAAATTACAAAACTTATTTTCATATAAAGTTATTTTTTGAACTGTTGTTTTTACTTCGTAAATTTAATTATATTTAAATATAATTTTATGAAAATATAATTTTATTTCAGAAAGATTTTTATGCATGTGAAAATAAACCAAATAAATTTCCTTAAAAATGTATTGTTTAAATAAGATACATATATATATATATATAATAAGATGTATATATATATAAATAAGATGCATATATGTATTTTCTAACAAAGCATTTTCATTAATATTTCTGCAAGACTAATATAGTCGTTATGCTTTATTCGTGAATTATTTTAATGTATTTTTAAGCATATCTAAGTTATCAATGCTATTTAAAGTTATTATTTTATTATTTATAACGTTTAAAATAAAACATTTAATACAAGCTTTTTTTTTAATCTAAGCTTTCAAAGTATTCCAACAAATTTTTTTTTTCGAAACATTCATTTAATAGATGGGAAAATAATAAAAAAAGTTTTAAATTTTAGTTCAAATTGTTTACTCATATTATTTTTTGAGGTCTACTTTGATAAAATTTCAGTTTGGAACAATTTGAATTTTAACAATGCTCGTCCAAAAGTATTCTAAAAATATAAACACGATTCTACAAGAAAGTGCTATAGAATTTAATTTATAACATAGAATTCGACAAACCGAACATCGAATACGACTCAATTTTTAAATAATCTTATTTGATTAAATGTTTAAAATAGATGAAAATGATGATATTTTGTAGGTGTGTTTAATATACTTTTAAAGGTCAGGAATTTGACAAATAGTTACAGTTTGAAGGCAGTTATTTCTGAAGATGAAATCACTACAAATAAAAAAGAGCTAAAAACTTTAGCTAAATATAAAGTAATTACCTTTATTTCATTGAAAAGATTGTACATTGAAGAGTAAACCGAAGAGTAAATTAATATTTCCTTTTAAATTGGTTGTTATTTATTTTTTTAATTGGTAATGTATCCTGACATGAATTGCAATTAGAATTAGTAGATTCTGAATTACTGAATACCCATTCTACTCACAATGCGTTGCCAGAATTTGCAAAGAACACTTATAGAAGTCACAAATGGGATTTTGCAGCCTTTTCTCCTCTGGGACCAACAAAAGATTTTCCAACCTACAAATTTATCGCTTCCACTACAGGCATAAACGCGAGAGCTTTCGATTCAACTTCGCTAGTCCAGTTTCGGACATATTTCAGAAATCGAATCCGCTATCGGCCAGACGACTCTGACCTGGTTTTCTATTGGTTAAAGGAATGTCTGATAATAGGATGGAATTTAAATTGAATACTTTGCCGGATATTCAGTCTGAAAAATATGCAAATAATTAGAGACCTTTCTTAGGATTAAATAGATTTTTTGGCATGAATCCAGGCATATTGAAAGACTATTTTCTGAACTCTGGTTCTCAAACCCTAAAGTGTTTGAGAGGGAGGGGTATTATTGACTACCAATGGGACAGCGGATGAGTTGAAAAAGAAGCACTACGCATTTCTTAGCAAATGATAGCTAACAAAATAACACGGAAAAATTTTTTCAAAATTATTAATAATTAATCTCTGATTACTAATATAGAAATAACTTTTCTGATTTTATATCCATCGAAAAAGCGATTCTTTAAAAATGAATATCCATTTTATAGACTATTAATACTATTAAAATTTTCATCATTTTTTGAGATCAGCTAAATTAAATATTTAAAGTTTAGGGCTTGTTAATGACAATTATAAACAACAATGGTATCAATGCTTGTAATGTGCAGGTTGGGCAACCAAATTGTAACTGGGTGAGGTTGGGTTGAGATATTTGAGGCACAGGCTTATTTACACATGCACATACAATTAGAGACATACACTATTTAACACATTTAAACACAGATAACTGTAGATTCGTGGAAGGATTCCACTTCTAATCCGAAAACCTGAAATTCGGCTACGCGCAGAGTGCGCGAAATATACTTCCTCTCCGGATGAGCGTTTGTAGGCCAACTAATACGCAGGTTGAGTTAAATATATTTCCTCTCGGGATGAAACACTATAAACTAAACGTTTCTCTTAGCGGAAGTGCAAGTTGGGCTGTCCTTCCTTTCGGGTGAAGTCTCGAGGCCGACTGACCATTTCTCCTGAACCATATATATGAAGGAGGAAGAACTGTTATAAAAACCCTCATATATATATATATAATAATTTTAATTTGAAAATCTATTCTTATCATATTGCTCAGCATGATACAATGATACAATTTTTATAACAAAGTACGTTCTCCGCTATTAGAAATATTAATAATATTTTCCAAGAAAAATGTAAGACATAAAAGACAATCATTACAAAACAAATTGTATTTTCTCTGTCGATAATTATGACCATTGTCAATATCATAAATATCATAGAAATAATAAAAGAAAGAGAGAATTGTTATTTGTGAACTTTCAGGATTTTAAATACCGACAAAATTCCCTTGAAAACAATTTTGTGTTTAGTATGAATTCTAAGACCAAAATCAACCAAATAAGTGAATAAATCCCATAATCTATTGTAAATTTTCATTAAAATTATAAAACAAAAGCATAAACGTCATAAAAGAAACTTTATAAATCAAAGCATTGAAAGTCATTTGATGTATACATTTGAAAAACAGTTAAACCGTTAAAGGTCAAGTCATTTTCCACTACAAAAAAAAAAAAAATGAATAAATTTAATTTTTACAATTATAAAAGTATAATTAAGGAAAGAAAATTAAAATGAAAAGTAATATTTATTATTATTAAGTGAGTTACAAAATGCTGAAATGAAATATCAGTCAAAAATTATTAAATTACCGATTCATAAAATTTTTAAAAGCTATATTTGGTAGAAGCACATTTATTTTTCTATATGTAGTTATAGTTGCAGACAGAAAAACTTTTATGGAGCTTTACTTTCTATCAAAGCTCCATAAAAGTTTTTGTCTGGTACTGCCATTAAGGAGAACTCAAAATTAAAGGAAAAAAAAATATGCAAAATTGTAAAAAAAAAAAAAAAAAAAACGAATAAAAATTATCCTGCTACGCCAAACAAAAGATATTTGTTGTAACCACAGAAGCTTCTTCTATACCATATAGTAAGAGATATTTAAAAAAATTGCTGTATTGTTGCATATTTTGTCTTTGGGTTGACTAATCAAAATTAATAATTTAAAACATTATTTTTATTACTTAATTACTATATAATGATTTAATTACAAAATGAATATGACGAAATTCATTCGTTAACCATTCTTATAAAAGAAAAACAAAACAAAATATTACAAAGATTTCTACTATAAAAATAATATTAATAAAAATATTCTTCTAATATTTAAATAAAATATTCCAAAGAATTCCACTATAAAAATATATAAAATATTCTTCTAACAATTAAAATAAAATATTCTAAAAGAATTTTACTATGAAAATGTTCTTAATAAAATATATTCTAATATTTAAAATAAAATATTCTAAAGAATTCTACTATAAAAATAATCTTAATAAAATATTATTCTAATATTTAAAATAAAATATTCTTCTTATAATAATATTAAATATTCTGAAGAATTTTACTAAAAATATTTAATAAAATATTCTTCTAATATTTAAAATAAAATAAGAATTTTACTATGAAAATATTCTTAATAAAATATTCTTCTAATATTTAAAATAAAATGTTCTAAAGAAATAATCTTAATAAAATGTTCTTTATCATATTTGAAATAAATATTCTAAAGATTTTCTACTTAGAAATAATCTCAATAAAATATTCTTCTATTATTTATAATAAAATATTCTAAAGAATTTTTACTGAAAATACCCTTTATAAAATATTCTTCTAACATTTAAAATAAAATATTCTAAAGAATTTTACTATGAAAATGTTCTTAATAAAATATTCTTCTAATATTTAAAATAAAAATATTCTAAAGAATTCTACTATAAAAATAATCTTAATAAAATATTCTTCTAACATTTAAAGTAAAAATATTCTAAAGAATTTTACTATGAAAATGTTCTTAATAAAATTTTCTTCTAATATTTAAAATAAAATATTCTAAAGAATTGTATAAAAATAATAAAATATTATTCTAATATTTAAAATAAAATATTGTAAAAAGAATTTAATTCTTAGAAATAAAAAAATATCCTTCTAATATTTAAAATAAAATATTAAAGAATTTCAGTATAAAAATAATCTTAATAAAATATTCTTCTTATAATATTATTAAATATTCTGGAGGATTTTACTAAGAAAATATTCTTAATAAAATATTCTTCTAATATTTAAAATAAAATGTTCTAAAGAAATAATAAAATGTTCTTCATATTTGAAATAAATATACTAAAGAATTCTACTATAGAAATAATCTCAATAAAATATTCTTCTATTATTTATAATAAAATATTCTAAAGAATTTCACTAAAAATACTCTTTATAAAAATTTTTTTCTAACATTTTAAAAAAAAATATTCTAAAGAATTTTTACTATGAAAATGTTCTTAATAAAATATTCTTCTAATATTTAAAATAAAATATTCTAAAAGAATTTCAGTATGAAAAATAATCTTAATAAAATATTCTTCTTATAATAATATTAAATATTCTGAAGAATTTTACTAAGAAAATATTCTTAATAAAATATTCTTCTAATATTTAAAATAAAAATGTTCTAAAAAATAATCTTAATAAAATGTTCTTCTCATATTTGAAATAAATATTCTAAAGAATTCTACTATAGAAATAATCTCAATAAAATATTCTTCTATTATTTATAATAAAATATTCTTCTACAAAGTAGTCTTAATACTGATTTCTGTCTTCTATTTGTGCATTTCTCACAATGGTACAAGTGTACCGAGAACTTAACAATAGACACCATAAATATACCATCACAATCCAGGCTATCCCTAAATGAATAGCTAGCAGCTTCTTGCCCGATTAAAATAGTGCATGTCTTCCGACGAAAACTGGGGTTCAATTAAGTGTTCCGATTCATTAGGACTTAATTCGAGAAGGATTTATATGCTTGTTGATCAAAAAAAGCAAAGTCAAAGGGTCGTTTCAATTCCTCCTGTCTTGGGAAGATTTTGTGAGCACGTATATTCAATACATGATAGGTTTCACAATTATCCGCTACATAAATATTGTCATTTACTTCTTTCAGGGACACACTGAAATGTACATGTATGATAAGTTTTTATATTTGAAAATTGTTGTAACTAGTGAAAATCTATTTGCAAACTTTACTGTACAACAAAAAAAACTTGTACAACTGTAATAAAAAAAAAATTAAAATTAATTTATTTAAAATAAGAATGCGTATTAAATTACTAATTTTTTCAAAAGTTTTTTGACTTTCATTGACCTTCAAAAAAAGTTACATTTAATTTTTTTGCATCCTTTGCAAATAAATTTGCTTTTAATGAGAATAAAAGTTTTGTTTTGGAATTTCATGAAAAGAGAATTCATGTAAGGGCTTGTAATATAATACTCTTGTTTTTATAAATATTGCAACATTTTACACTTTATCTGTGACTACTGAAAAAAAAAAATTAATTAAAATATCTCTAAGGTGCTTTAATAGCATTGTGTAAATCAAACTGAAACATTTATGGAAAATGTAAATAAATAATAAGCTCGGAAAATATGAAATCGTTTTATTCGCAATGAAACAAAAAGGCTCAACAGTAGCGCATAATATCGATAGAAATTAATTGTTTTGCAACTAACTGTTTTCTAATTTATTTTTTGGGGGGCGTCAAGATGTCGATATAAAATAAATGGAATATAATTAAACATTCAAATTAACTCATATTACTTTTTCTTTTTAAAAATTAATTCACATCAAAATAAAAACAAAAATATCGTTCTTCCATTTCTATAATTTTGATTAAGAAAAAAAGGGAAAAGCTTTTAACATAAGTAATCTCATGATATCAAACATTATTTATAATGGAATTAACTCAGGATTCGAAAATAAACCCTAATGCAAAAAAAAAAAATATTAATAAAATTCAAAAAGAAAATACAGAAATCAAAAATATTTGAGAAAACTTGACAACAATATGTTTTTTTTGACACTAGGCGCTTATTTTCTGATACTTAAGTAAATTTGAAAAGAATGATTTTCGAATATTTCAATTCCTCTTCGATTTTTTTCTTTTGAACAGAAAATACAGGATGTGTTTTTTTTCTTTTGGTGTATTTTTTCTGCAAGTTATTAGCATAAATTTAAAAATTAATAAAAAGTAGCAATATTTTGTAACCACAATAATTCATAAACTTTTTACCTGTCATAAGTATGATAACAGTTAATTTGAATAGTTTATATTTAATAATATTAGAAATTAATGAATTTTTATTTTGCTGTTTTACATAACATCTTTAAAAATAGCATACATTCTTTCTTTTTATAAATTTTAAAACACTTAATACTTAAATTTTCACTTATGCAAGAAATTAACCCTATTGTCATATCGTACATTGTTAATTTATAAATCCACCTCGTATAACTGTCAGCTATTAAAAAATTTACTATGCTATCATATTAGTTTTGCTAATCATAACTTTTATACGATATTTTTATCTCTTTATGTAAGACATTATTTACATATTCTCAAAAACTTTCAAAAACTTATTTACTTGCATAGAATTTCTCAAAATTAAATTAAACACTGAAAATTATTTGTAATAAACTAAACCTTAAAACTTTATTTTTTCATGTACTGATATGATTAGAAGTTATTTAAAAAATGAATTAATTTACAAATTAGCACTTATTTAGTTTTATATTCTACATGTTAGTGTTTTTAGTTGGTATTAAAACATTAAAACTTTTTCCAATTCTTACAGTTATAGAAGATTTATAGCAATTATAAAACAATTATACAGAATTTATAAAAATTATATAGAATTTATAACAATTATATAAGATTTATAGCTGTTATAAAAATTATATAAGATTCATAGCAATTATATAGTAATTAATAGCAATTATAAAAATTATATAGTAATTTATAGCAATTTATAAAGCAATTATATAGGATTTATAGCAATTATAAATGATGTTAGGCATATTTCATTGCTAGGTTTCACTGATTTTAGAAAATTATTTATCTTATTACCGCTTTCCAAAAAATAAATTATATCATGTTATGAAACATGCATTGTACATTAAAAGAAACTCGAATATATCTTATTAAAATTTAAGAATTTCCTTTCAAAGCTTTAAAAAAATTTTTTCTAAATTTAAAAAAATATTAAAATAACTTTTAATGAAGATGTTTTTTGTGAAAATATTAATTCTGTTAAAAGTATACGAGTAATTTTATGCAGCACATTTAAATATAAGAACTGTAAGACGAACTATTATTTATTGCTTTCGTTTTTATATAATTTTTAATTATTAATTATTAATAATTCTTTGCTTTAATTTTGCACCATTTTAAAAGTACATGAAATTTATTCTAATTTTTCAATGTTAATTTTTGATATTTATGTGCAGTTTTTTAATCATTTTTTATAACTTTTTAAAGTTATAAAAAACTAGAGAATATTTCATTAAAAAGCACTATGAAGTTATTTATTTTCTATTAAAATCATAAAAATTTTTATTAAAAATATTTAAGAATTTTTTACATTTTTTATCACAATATTTCAAACAATAATCACAACAAAATAAATAATATATTTCTTATAAAATATACAGATAAAAGTTATTTGTTATATCATTTGTTTAAATATAAACGCAAAAATAATTAATAAGTTGGTTTTTCAAATATTTCAGAAGATTTAAAAATTGCTGTAGACTAACTAGACCAGTGTAAATGCTATATTACCAGATCTATAAAGTTTTTTTATACATTTCAAATATTACTGTATATTTTTAACTTATCTAATGAAACGTATTTAAAACTATAATTATAAGAATCTGAAGACTCAATATGAATGGAAAAAATAAAGAGTATACATTTTAAAAATGTCCTGAGGTCGAATTCGTGCGACAACTGAAAGTAATGATTTTTTTTTACTGTTGCCACAGAAACTAGTCAAAGAAACATTATTTAAAAGTCATAAGTTAATCTCAACTTCTTTTGGAGAATTTTTCAGTCATAGAATTTAAATCTTCAGTTATATTTAAAAGCTTTTTACATTAAATATTTGTAATACTATTGACTTTTGTATTCTATATTATTAAATGTTGATTTAATGATGCGTTTATATGAAGATTTATATTTTTTATCAAGATTTTTGGTCAAAAATAATTTGCTGAAGATTTATATTTTTTTCGCCTTTTTTAAGCCTACAGATATGGGTTATAGGAATATTATTTGTTTATAAAGAACTTTTATAAACATAAACAGATGTTTTAATAAAGAAATAAAAAAAATAATTCAACACTAGCTAAAAATTTTTATTCAACACTAGATTATTTGAAAAAGAAATACCATTTTCATATCAAGATTTAAATAAAACTAAAGTCACTACTATATTTTCAAAATTTTTATGTCAGTACTACAATTTTCGATCGTTGAATCAAAAATTAAATAGTAAACTTGTATAATCATACAATAAAAAACAATTCTAAAAGTAATATAAAATTTTCATTTATTTAAAATAGGTAATCCTTAAAAGAAAAAGCATTGCAATTTTTGAAATTATTTTATTTCTCTCTCATTCATTTGAGTTGATAATAATAAAGATTGAGTTGATTATCGAATTGTAAATTTCTCTATTTTAGCAGATTTTATTTTTTTTTTTAATTGTTTTTCGTGAATATTTAAAAAAATCGAAATATTAATTTTAAAAAAATCGGAATAATTTTTAATATCGAAAAATAATTTTTTTTGTGAATTTAAACTTATAATTTGTTTTGCTTTAATGAAATAACTTTAAAAAATGCTTTAAAAATTACTATTTAAAAATTACTAAAATTTTTGTGTGCTTAAAATTGAAGTAAAGTATTGATTTTATAAAAGAGGTAATCATTTTTTTATTTCATTTTAAACTTAGAAATGTTTTAGAGAGTTTATAGAGAGAGGAATTTTTTTTTTCAATGATTCCTATCCCCCCCTTTTTTAAATTTATTTTCTTTCCTAAAATTTTAAAACTTTAAATCATAAAATGGATTTTTGAATAAATTATTTCAAAATTTCCTACATATTGCATGTTTAGCTGAATATCATAAAATATTTTCTAAAGTTTTTATTTATGTAATTTTATTTAATCTAGATTTTTTTTTTTTTTTTTTTTTTTTTACAAAAAATAATAATAATAATAATTTGATTTTTTTCCCTTATGATATTTAAATATTTATAATAATATATTTAATTATTTAAATATTTATTAATTTTAATTATAATATTTATATTTTCCTTAAATATTTTTTTTTATTATTATTCTTAATTTATCAAAAATAATTAATATTAATATTCAAAAACGAGTGACTTAGTATTTTATTACGACTGTAAAATGCGTTGATTTATTTATAGAATATTTTATTCAAACTAAAATAATGAAAGGTAAATTAAAAATGAGAGGTAAATTAGAGCATTGGGAATTAAGTTCAAAAAAAATATTTGAAAGACATTTTCGTTATAAATACGGGTTATTCTGAGATCCTCTTCCACGCCACCATTCACATAATACGGTTTCGTCCAAATACGAATCAAAAATGAAAAAAAAAAAAAAAATACGCAAATGCCCACAACAGAACAACATTAATAATGAGACATGAGGAAATCTCTGTAAAACAAAAAAGACATGGTAAGAATTTCGAACAAAAAATATCACCTTATTCAATACTTACCAGTTATACAGTTACATACAAAGTTTCAAAATTTATTAGAATTTTGTCCTAAAGTATAAAATTTATTCGTTTTATGCTTAGGATAATAAACATATTTAAAAACTTTTCTCTCTTTTGCTATAATGCTACTTATAAATCAAAAGTATTTCAGTATGCATAAGTATGGAACTTTTTTTCTTTTACATAACTCAAATGGTGGATCGTCTTGAAAATGTAACAGTGGCAAGAAGTGATGAAGAAGAAATACTAAATTGCATTTGTAGCAAAACTTTTTATAAATTGTTCTTTTAATAAAAAATTTTTGCCAGCTTTGCAAAAAATGTAATATTATCATCTCATAAATTTTGTGATCTAATCTGTTTTTATTCTTTTATCAGTTAAAAAACTTTAAGACTTTATAAAGACCGAATTTTAAGAATCGGAAATTTCAATATCTGTCATTCATCAGTTAATTTTTACCATTTCAGAACTTTTTATTAATAATTTTAAACATATATAAATAACTTCAAAACATTACCTTGAGAAAAAAAAACACCACAAAAGTTTTTAAATGAAATTTATTTTCTGTTGTGATTAAAATAAAAATTTAAAAAAATTAATTAAATTTAAATTTTACTAAAACATTTAAAATGGAAGAAAAATTCTAAATTATTTAAATAAATATGAAATCCACAAAAAATAATTACATAAAAGTAGACTACAATTACGAAGAAGTAAAAAATTATTTGCATTTATTTTTATTCCAAAACCAAAAAAAATTTTTTTTTAATAATTGATACAAAATATTTAACTATGATATTCGAAATATTATGTGCAAGTATTAGGGCAATATTATAATATTGTAGTTTTTTTTTGTATTTAAAAATAATAAGCCGATTTTAAAAATTTTAATCCATTGTATTACTGTTTAAAATAGATAACATATAATAAATTTTTGTTTCTCTTTTAATTTTTTTTATCTTTTGAATTTTTATTTTTTAATTACCATTAAATTAGAAATATTTAATCATTTATAAGTGATTTTCAACTGATACATATTTAAAAGATGCAATATTTTTTTCATATTTCAATATCGTGGTAAAAATTATTACTTTGAATGACACTTTCAAAATTAGAATTTTCTTTTAAATAAAAACAATCTAGATTAGTTTTAGAATTGTTGTATTAAATAAATAAAACTTTTAAAAAGATTTTACGGTAGACTAACTACGAAACAGGAAAATATCATTAAAAAATATTTATTTGTAGCAAATGCACAATTCATTTTTTAGTACTTTATATATATACATTTAATTTTAAAACCGAAATACTCAGGCGTCAAATTCTGGAAATTTTATTGTTACTGTTATTTTTATTGTTTTCTTTAGTTACTAACATAAAACGAACATTATGAATCTTTATCCATATTAAATAAATAAATATAAAAACTTTACAACAATAAACATCTTTTGAATATAGGGTGTGTTAATGATAAAATAATTTGCAATGCTGCATTGAGTTAGCATTTCAATTTTCACTTTAGCAGCAATTTTTAAGAAAGAAATGTATAATTTCTTGTAAATGACATCACCATAAAAAAGGTAAACATTATAAAACAATTGCAAAACTATTTAACTAGAGCTTTTGCACCAGTAAAATTCACATGTTCTCCTAATCCGTTGACCCATGCACATTCTGCTCAATCCGGACCCTCCCTTTGCACCAAAAACTTCCTCCAAACCCTGCAAGAAAAACCCACCCCGAACTCACCCCCTTCAGAAGTTTACCCCAGTCCCAAACCAGGATACCCCCTAAAATTTCTGTTTGTTCCCCTGGTCCACGATACACCTCAATGTCAAAAGGTGAACTTAGAATTCCAATGCAGGGCAAAAGAAGTTATTTAAAATAATTCTCCAGAATTTTTTTTACCTTAGACGGCAATGCATTTATCAATAAAAAAAAAAAAGCAAGAGAGAAAAAAAAATTGCAAGTTCGAAAACCCAAACACGGACTTACCTGCGATGAATGTGTGCAGTGAAAATGCTTTTTCCAAGGCACTGTGTCCCTTTCCTGGAATGGTTATCGGACGTTTCACTGTGACCGCTCTCCACTGAATGTGAGAGGGTCTCGCGAAGGTTTTAGCCTTTCGTTTTCTGCGCGTGCGCACTGAGTCCGCCCTGCATCCAAGGCGTTGTCCGGGAAACGGAATCAACATTGTAGGACGGATTGGCTGTGAGATTGACTGATTGCTTAAACGTGGTTACAACTACCGGACGTTAAAAGTTCTCGACAGGACAGTTAAATTTGGCAGAGGTCAAGTTTTTAAACATTTTTTTAACCGGATGAGCTTATGAAGTGAAAAAAATTATAATAATCTCTTACATAAATATAATAATAATAATACAATAATAACAGATATTAATAAATAATTAAAAAAAACTATTTAATATGCTTTAGCTAATTTTAATTTTTTATAAAACAAATTTCTATAATTAAACAACTAACTTTGCAATAAATCTGTAATTACAATTTTGTCTATTAAACAGCTGTTTGGTATTACGTGATTTTTAATTTTATAACTATGGGAGAATTTAAATAAACAATTCAATTTTTAAATTTTAAATAAATATTTAATTAATTAGTGTGTATAATATTATTAAATTTAATCCCTTAGAAGAAAAAAAAAAAAAAAATGTTTCACTTCCCGCAAATTTTCATTTGATTTACTGAATTTTTATGTATATATATTCTTTTTAAGATTAAGCGGTAAAAAACATAGTAATGCAAAATGTAATAATTTAAAAACATATAAATCTAAATTAATTCGAAAAAATATATTAATTGGTATCAAAAAAAAAAAAAAATTAAAAACAGTTTTGGAAATATATGTTTTTAATTTTATGTCTATAGCATAGTAAAGTTTAAATAAAATTTTTAATTAATTTATTGAACTTGTTTTCGATATTCAATAAATAATAATTAAATTTAATAATATATTACGAAGTGTAATAATTTTAAAATAAATAAGTATAAATTAATAAGATATAATTATTGAAATTATATGAGAGATATTCCGTGTGCGGGGCCTGAATGGCCGAGTGGCTAGCGCTCTAGCGCACGGTACTACAGGTTTCGGGTTCGAGTCCCGGCAGTGCCATGGTTGTTTGTAGTAGTTCGGAATCCCACTTTAAAAGTAGGTCCCGGTCCTAATAGGAGCGTTGCGGGAGCATTGTTACTCCGCGTCCGTGGTTTATCTTCAAGTCACACGCGCCCCTGGGTAATGCAAAGTGAGTACGTCTCTGCACATGCCTTAAGGCATCCGAAGACAAAGCTGTCTGTGTTTGCCAGCTGCATTAGAAAGGATATTCCGTGTGCACGATAATTTGTACAACATTTTTTTGAGAGACGTAAGAGAGGAAATATTTATTCAATTCCTTCTATTAGCTCACACTCTCCCTATATATATCTTGTTCAAATTTTCAATCGTTCATAGAATACTTTTTTATTCATCCACTCAATTTCAAATACATTTATTTTTAACTTGTAGTGGATGACACTGGATGTTAATACAATTTTTTCAAATATTAATTCATTAATTAAATTTAATTAATTCATTTAAAATTTTTTTTTAGATTTAAGTTGCATGTATCTAATAATAGATGGCGCCAGATAAACTTAAAAAATGAATGAAACTTATTCATAAAGGATTTTCTGCAATAGAGTGAAAAAAAGTAGGAATTGACTTTTAAAAATGTTTTTTAATGTTACTTGTTTAGGTTGCTGACACTGTCCTTGACATCTGTGTGCAATTTGACGTCAAAATATTCATTAGTGTTTGAGTTACGCTGGCTTTGTAAGACGCTAAAACTGATTCCGGCGATTTTGAAATGTCTGAATTCATTGAGCAAAGAACTTGCATTAAATTTTGTTTGAGGAAACGCATAGAATAGTGCAGAAGGCATTAGGTGAACATTCCTATATCGGAAAGAAAGGTTTAGAAGTCGTATAAAGAGTTCAAGGAAGACAGAGAACGCGTTGAAGACGACCATCAATCTCAACCGACGTAGCTCACGTCCAAAACATTAAAGATTTGGTGCTTGTAAACCGTCGATTTTCAATTAGAGACCTTGATTGGATGTTGAAATATCAAAAAGATCGGTCAATTCCATTTTGGGTCCCAAGGCGATGAAAAACATTTAGAAGAAAAATAATGAGTTTTTGAATAAAAAAATTGTTCTTACTTTTTGGGAACAGTACTACCTATATATTAAATAAAGTATTTGAAACACATCAAAGAGTTCTGAAAACGTCGAAAATTATCTATCAATATTTATTTTACATTTAAAATTTTGAATAAATTGTGCATTATATTAAAAAGCTTTAACTCATTTTTTTATTTTATCTATCAATTGTTTTTGAAATCATGTTACAGAAACATTTGCTGGAAAAATTTCAATTTTTCAATTCAAAATTTCAAAAATTTCAATTAAAATTTCACGTTTTTTTTGGGCAAGAAACCTCATTATGCAAAAAAGAGGAAATTACAGTGTCTGACAAATTTACTGAAAATATTTATTATACAATATTTAGTGGATGTTTATATATATATATATTGTAACACCCTATTAATATAATTAGGATGACTCTAAAACACGACTGACGCTGCATACAAACGATTAAATGCGCTTCACAGAAACAACAGATCGAGATCCTATGAGCAGGAAGAACTAATTTATAATATCTGAATATTTTTTTGGGCAAGTGCAAACCTAGAATAAAGCGAAGGATCAAAAACTTTTTCACTTTTCTGCGAGATATTTACAAACAATTTTAATTTCAAAAAATTACAATACCCATTATTTATTAAAAATTGCTTTATTCATTAACATCATTATATTACATTATTAGCATGAAAAGTCATAAAAATCCTGCCCCCTTTTTATATAATGATAACAAATAAACAAATAAAGAGTATCCATAGATGCAAAATTGTTCTAGTTCACCGTACATTTTTTAAGATTTATGTAGTAATTAATTAATTTTACTGATGCTAACGGAATGAAATTAAAACAGATGAATGAAATTGTTTCTTACACTAAACAATTCGGAAAATGAGAAATGTGACCGATTGTAAAATAACTGGAAATCACACTTCGAATCTAATAAGCAGAAACCATTATCCTATTCAAACATGATTTCTTCCGTTCAAACTCGAAAGATATGCGAATTGAGTTGTTTCTGTACAACACCGAATTGAGTTGTTTATGTTGCACCGAACACTTTTAGCCAAGCCATTTCTTGCCCCAACCATTCTTGTCCGAGCCATTCCTTCCCAGCCCATCCATTCCTGCCTGTCATTCCTGCCCCGGCCATTCCTTCCCAGCCATTCCTGCCCGAGCCATTCCTGCCCCTAGTCATTTCTTCCTGCCCCCGCCCGATCCATTCCTGCCTGGGCATTCCTTCATGCCGCCGCCATTCCGTTCCAACCGTTGCCCAGCCATTCCTGCCTAGCCATTCCAGCCCCGGTCATTTCTTCCCAGCCATTCCTGCCCGATCCATTCCTGCCTGAGCCATTCCTGCCTAGCCATTCCTTCCCAGCCATTCTTGCCCAGCCATTTCTGCCCTGAGCCATTCCTGTCTTTATTCCTCCCTAATTCTGCCCGAGCCATTCCTAGCCATTATTGCCCAGCCATTCCTCCAGCCATTCCTGTTCCTGCCAATCCTACCCAGCCATTTCTGCCCGAGTCTTTCCTGCCTGAGCCATTCCTGCCTAGCCATTCCTTTCTGCCCAGCCATTCGGCCATTCCTTAGTCATTTCTGCCCCGAGCCATTCCTGTCTGAGCCATTCCTCCCTAGCTATTCCTGCCCGATCCATTCCTGCACTAGGCCATTCCTTCCCAGCCATTATTGCCCAGCCATTCCTGCCCCCAGCCATTCCTGCCTGATCCCTTCCTTTCCAGCCATTCCTGCCCGTGCCATTCCTGCCCCAGCCATTCCTTCCCCAGCCATTCCCCGAGCCATTCCTGCCCTAGCCATTTCTGCCCCGAGCCTAGATTTTCTGCCCGGGCCATCTCTGCCCCGGCCATTCCTACCCTTGCCATTCCTTCCCAACCATTCCTGCCCCCTGCCAATTCCTTCCCAGCCATTATTGCCCAGCCATTCCTGCCCGAGCCATTCCTGCCTAGCCATTCTACCGAGCCATTCCTGCCCCGACCATTCCTTCCCAGCCATTATGCCCAGCCGTTGCAGCACCGGCCATTCTTCCCAGAAATTCCTGCCCCAGCCATTCCCCAGCCCGGACCTTCCTTCCCGGCCATTCCTTTCCAGCCATTCCTGCCCAACCATTCCTACCCCCATTATTCCTGACAGACTGGTTGTTAGATCTTCAACGGACTTGGCTTTTGCCCAGATCAAGCCATTTCTTAAGTGCCCACAGAAGAAGAAATGCAGGCACATCGTTTCTGGTGATCGTGGTAACCAAGGAAATGCAGGTTCATTCCGTTCGATACAATGAACAGGTCATCCATTCGATACAATGCGCGTCGTAGTCAATTTTCATATTTCTGCTGGAGTTTCAAACGTGCTGAAACCGTATTTGTATGCCTGTAGCTGGAGAAGAAATCCCGGTCACCTGAAAGATGCCATAAGTATGGCCTAAAAATATGTGTTATGCTGATGTACATCAATTCATGTACCAATGTGAATAGTGTGTTACTACTGATGGTCACATATTGTAAAAAAGTCTAATCATTAAAATATTTGTTTCTTTTAATTTCATCTACTTTTCTCACTTACCTGATGCTCTTATCCTTCTTACATGCGCCACTTCTGCGCACATGGGACATTATAAAATTTGCTTGTATCAGCTCCCTGTATCTGTCTTTACATTTTTGCTAAGTTTGTTATATATATATACAGTCCAGTCACATTAATGTGATCACCACCTATTTTTCGATGTCAACGTGAAATAACCAATCACAAAATATAGGTGTCAGCCCATTGCAGTAGAGTGTATATAAAGGAAGTCTTAGGGCATGGAAACCATTTCAATCGTTCGACGTCAATGTGAAACGTAGCCATTTATGCGACGTCAAAAGGGCATGATTATTGGCTTTGGGGCCATAAAGGAATCTTAGGGCACTGCTCATTTCAATCGTTCGCGTAAAAGTATACGTAGCCATTTAAAATGGCGACGTCCAAAACAGGGCATGATTATGTGGTGCACCACGGGCTAAGGAGATGACAGAGAATTCCACTTAATACCACATTCCACATTCCACTTAAACCCAGAATATACAAGAGTGTATATTCTGTCTTTTGACAGGTGGTCACATTAATGTGACTGGACTGTGTATTATCATCATTATCAATGGCGCAACAGCCCCATAGTGGTCCAAGGCCTTCTGCCGTCTGGCAGATTCCAAGACAGAAGATATTTTCTCTTTACTGGGTAAGGTTGTGAGTCCTACATCCAACGCTCTATAGCCCTATTAGACCGGGACCTACGGTTTAAAGTGGATTACAAACACCACTACAAACACAAACACATATATATATATATATATATATTATATATATATCGTTATATGTTATATATGCGGGGTACATCGGTAGGTCTCCTGTTCGATATTTATACCATGAATGCTCCAATCGTCCGATGGTTGAAGAAGGGGCAGAGAACATTGCCATTCAAGAATATTTGGGGCAGCTGCTTCCTATTCTGAAATCTACAAGCAAAAACTTGAAAAACTGATTGTTAATACGAGACGCATTATACATATTGTCACAATCGCCACTGAATCTCCTTGATTATGAAAACAGGCGATTATCATGGTCGCCGTTAGTGGTTTCAAACTCGGCCCTCTTAAACGTTAACCACTCACGTTATTACAACTGGGCTCTGAATCGAGGTTAGGATTTGAATTTAATGAATTAGTTTCGAAAAATATAAGTTACAATAAAATAATAATAATTATGTTTATATATATATGTATATATATTTTGATATATTAAAAATAATGAAATGTTAATAATTAGTTTTTTTTTTTATATCAGTCAGGATAGCTATATACAGTAAAACCTCTTTAAGTCGAACCTCGATAAGTCGAAAACCTCCAAAATTCGAAAAATGTTTTGTTCCCTTCCTTTTAAGCCCCAAAACCTCCATTATTCGAAATTTCAACCCTTTGTATGTCGAAATAATTAGTCAATCCCCACAAGTCATTTTGGTATATATTTTCCCTCTGTAACTAGAAAAAAAAATTAGACCTCTGTATCTCTAACATTAGCAATGTTAGATTTTACAATCTTTTTTACAATCTTTTCAAGTCGATCATTTGAAACTAATTACCTCTATAGCTCGAAGAAAAATAAGTTACCGACTTTAAGGACTTGCCGACAATGCACGTCATTGTTTCCTAGAAAACAATGTATGAGTATATAGTAAATAGAATAACCAATTCTATGAAATAGCAACTCGAAAGAAAAAGATTTTTCTGCTCTTTATAGCTTAGATAACGCTATAGATAGAGAACGATCGAATTGTCTAAAGCAAAAAATAATAATAATAACTGACTTTTTTTTTTAATACATAATATTTTTAATTTTAAGGTTGTTTCGGAATTATTTTGATTTTTTATTATTATTAATTATTATTTATATATAATATTATTTTTACATAAAAGACTTTTAAGTTGCAAATAAACTTATTTATTAGCTCTGTAACTTGAAGTTTTATTTATTTTACCTCTCTAACCCAAAATAAGTTAGAAAGAATCTAGACCTCTACAAGTCGAATATTTCCTTACAAAATCTGCGTAAGTCGAAAACTCTATAACTCGAATTATTTGGCGTCTCCCTTGAAGTTCGACTTACAGAGATTCTACTGCATTATCTTTTAATTATTCTATAAAAGCTTTTCGAAGCATTTTGTAAATAGCCAAGTAAGCAAGGTCCGAGGGCGCCGCTCTCAAGAGCTGAGCACCAAAACTCTGCAAAATCAGAAGTGCATTTTTGTTAAGGTGACCTCATTCATTATTTCTATACGGATAATTTTAAAAAATCACGATTTAAGATGAGAATTTATCGATTATAATTTACTATGGTTATCGTTATTTTATTATGTGAGAACATGATGTTATTTAGATATGAGGTCCATTGCATCAAAAATATAAAAAAAAAAAAATAGAAAGAAAATAAATAAGAGTATAAGTTGTTGTTTAAAACGAATTCTCTCCCCTTGCAACTCAAGAAACTTTCATTTTAAACACTTTAAAAAAACGCCAATAAGCCATGTGTGTTTTTAAAATTGACATAAAATGTGTGTTAGTAAGTAACAGTAACAGGTCAAGTTACATGCCGTTCATTTTGAATTGTCTGACTTAATGTAAACAGATTATTGCTTCAAATGTCTTTTAAAATAGTATCTAAGAATTAGTTTATGTTTATAAGATTAATTTAATCGTTATTTAACATTATATAGCCATGTTTCGTTGATGAAATAAGTGATTAAAAAATGATAAATTGAAAAATTAAAGATGATAAATAGATAAATTGATAATAATTACAAATAACAATAATAATAATAATAATAATAAATTGATAATTCTATACTAATGATTACAAAATGATAATTCGTTAATAACAATAAATGATAAATTGGTAATTCTGCAATAATAATAAATAATAAATTGAAATTATGTTTTAATAATTATGATAAACTGAACAAGTGATTTCAGTTTTTATACATTTTTTTTTTTTTTTAAGTTAATCTCAATTAATTCCGTCAACTCTGTGAACCTGAGATTAGACAAAATTAAAAAAAGATTGTTTCGACCTTAATTTCAGCGAAAGTGATAATAAAGATAAAAACGAAGTACACTTACACGAATAACTATGCCTGTTTAAACGTTTATTTTCGCTTAAATTACCTCAATTGAAAAATCTGGTTGATGTTCTATTTTATATTCATGGAATAATTTTAATTTTTCCTTCCTAAATTAGTGCATATCATTCAAACTGTCACTTCAAATACAACTAATGGAAATAGATTTTTTCGAAATTGAAAATTATGGAAATCGTCATCACATTCGGCAATGACACAAGATCGACTGATAAATTTATCGGTTATAGACGTAGAAAACGACGTATTCAATACTCTTAGTGTTAATAAAAAAATATCTAAGTGTATTCATGTAAAAGTTCAGAAAGAATTTTTATAATTATATAATAATATTTGATTTAATTTTTATAAAACATTATATATTAACTATATAACAAGATATTTGTGAGTTAATATCTTTAATAAAATAATGGAGCCTGATGGCCGAGTGGTTAGAGCTCTGGCGCTCGGTGCCACAGGTTTCGGTTCGAGTACCGGCGGTGCCATGGATGTTTGTAGTGATTTGGAATCCACTTTAAACCGTAGGTCCCGATCTAATAGGATCGCAGAGTGTTGCGGGGGCATTGTTACTCACCGTCCGTAGCTTATCTTCAAGCTACACGCACCTCCTGGGTAGTGCTAAGTGAGTAACGTTGGTGCAGCCCTTATGACATAAAAAGATCACGGTCTAAGTATTTGCCAGCTGCATTAGAAACAAAATATTTAATAAAACAAAAATTAACTGAAACATTAAAATATAATAAAACATCAAATAAATAAATTACCAGAAGTAATTTAAATAAGTAATAAAATAATTATAAATCAACATTTACATATGTAGTAGACTAAAATAAGTTTCTGTTAAACTTTGTACACTATATTATTGTTGCAATAAATGACCTGTCAATGAAGCTTAATTGTTAATCTTAAATGCTATCAGCTTAATAAATCTTTATTGATATTTTCGAAAACTATTACACTCCTTTTCAGTTCCTTCCTGTGAAATTTTATTTAATAAATTCTTCCAATGCTTTGTAATTAGATCACTAATACTTAGTTAAGAAGTTTTATAAAAGCTACATTATCAATCGAGTCTGAGAGGAAGATTTTAATGGTTTAAAAGATGCAGGTATCCGAAATTGGTACTTACGTTGCCATTGAAGAAATTATGTTTAAGAATCTTTCCAAAAATACCCTATCTTTGCCTTTTGTATGATACTAAAATTCCACATTTCTTCCTTATAATACTTTTGAATCATGTTTGGTTTGTCGGTCTACGGTCATTCTTTTTTGCACACTTAGACTAATTAGACGAGGGACCTACAGTTTAACATGATTCCGAAATACTAACAAACATCCATCCCCAGCCAGGATTTGAACCTGAAGTCTGTGGTAAGAAAGGACAGAGCGCTTTGCCAATTGTCCACCAGGCCGTTTCAAAAATCGTATTTTGAGGGATATACAGTACACGTTACTGTTTAACTAGTTTGACGTGGTTCTAACTTTTTATGAAAAAAAAAAAAATGATTTTAACGTTTTCAACTGAATAACCCTAAATTAATGTTTTATAACAATTGGCAGAAGTGAAATGTTTTAGTAGTGAGCTCTATCCCGGCCCGAATAGGATCGGTTATGCAGTTTTGAAGCATATTTAGAAGTATATTTTGAAGCTTTTTTTTTTTATTAATTTCACATTTTGCTTAACAAATTAATTTTTCATTTTGCTTTTTTCTTTTATGGTAATTGAAAAAGTTTAAAGCTCGATTTATTCATTTTAAATTTCGTAACAGGTTTGTTTTAAAAACAATTAGTTCCTTTCTTAATAATAATTTTTATCCTGCATTGAAAGGAATGGAAAAAAATGAATTTTAGTTACGAATCGGTAGTTTTGATAATGCATGCGCAAATTAAAGGCCAGCCTTGACTCCACATTAAATACATAGAACATATAAAGGGTTGCATTAAAGATACAGTTGTTACACTCTTACTGAACATTGAAACAAATTTAAATATCACAAATCCAATGTCTGACTTTCAATATTCAAGATAATCGCCATTGCTATTTCTTTACGACTAGAACTTTCCATAAACACAATCTTTCAAATTTTTGTCAAGAACTTTCTTCTTATTATTGATTTGAATACAATCTCAAATCCCTGGAAATTGAGATTAACGATCAGTTCTTTTAAAAGTAAGAATATATTTAGAAAACTAATGACAATGTTTCCCAGAAAAGAATTATTACAAAAACTCAAAATTACTTTTCTCGTCTACTGTAACGTATTTTTTTTAAACAAAATTTATGCATTTCATATTACTTTAGATTTGAATTTATCAGATATAGATAAATTTAAATCAGAACAATTCAGTAATCAATTATTAATTCACCGCCTCTTAAACTGTAAATAATATATTTAGCGATTAATTCTTTTAATATAAAAAGGGATATTATGTTCATCTAAATCAAGTGAAATTTAATTTCTCTCACTTTAAAATAAAATTGTCTTTGCTTTAACCAAACGGATCATTTAAAACAATTTTACATTATTTAATTATGTGTGTGTTTAATTCTCAGTGACCTGCAGTGCGGAACAGACATCCCATTAGTCTACTCTTGGATGGAGGGAAAGTGGGCAACTTCTGTTGTGATGGGGAACCCCGTAGATAGAAATCTGACTTGGTTCCGAGTTGCTGAAGAAGGAGATAACGACTTCCGGAAGGACTTTTAGAGAGAACTACCCCCATTTACGTATCGTATTGGAGGAAACACAGAAAACTCCTATCAGATATTCTAACCCACGAGGCAAGATGCTGAACGTCACAAAAGCCGTCATATCTCCTTGTTTTTGAAACTGTATCTACAGCATAGCTACCAGCGTATTGAACATCGGTCCTAATGCTCACCAGCAGCGCATGTTGTCACAAGTTGAGCTACATAATTATTAGATCGGGAAAGAAATTTAAATAAATATTATGAGTAAAAAAAAAAAGCTCGTGAAAGAAATTTAAACTAAAAAACAAATGAAAGTCATTTAAATAAGAATAGCTAGTGAAATAAATTAATTTTTTAATGCAGCTAGCAAATGCTGCAGACAGTGATCTTTTATGCCATAGGGCTGCACCGACTTTTACTCACCTAGCACTACCCAGGAGGTGCGTGTAGCTTGAAGGTAAATTACGGATGCAGAATGCCCCATAACGCTCTACAATCATATTACACCGGGACCTACTGTTTAAAGTGTATTCTGAACCACTACAAACATCCATGGCACCACCCAGTCTTGAACCCGAAGGCTGTGGTACCGAACGCCAGAGCGTTAGCTACTCGGCCATCAGGCTCCATTTTTTTATAAAATTAACCGATATCGAAAGTTGGAAGTGGTCCATGACACAGAAAACAAGCTTGTGAAATAGATTTATATAATAATAGCTCGTGACAGAATTTTTTTTTTAAAGAAATAAACAAATAAAAAAACATTGAACGTGGTCAAAGACACAGAAAGTGATCACGGAAAACAAATCTCCGCTCTCAAAAATAAATATATAGAATAAAAATAAAATAAAATATTTTTAAAAAAACCAAAGTTTTATGGGAAAAGATTAAAAAATACATTTTTTTTTTCAGTTTTAATCATATTATGCATATAGCGTTTATATTTTAAGCATATTAAGTATAAAACGTTTATAATTTAAGCAACATTTCCGTATAAAATTTTACCTTTGATCAGATTTGCAAAACAAATATTTCAAGACAAAGAAAAATGTCCAATTTTCACCTTCACTTTCAAAAATTATTATTGCATGACTATCGCTTTAACAAGTCGTGTTAAACGATTTTCAAAAAAATTTTTCGTATTTTTGGAAAGGAACATAACTTAAAAATACGCATAAAAGCACAAAACCGCAGAGAATTTGCTAAAAGAAAAGCTTGTACGGCGGAACAAATAAAGTTTCGAATTTCTTGAAGTTCTTTCGGCATTTGATGGATGGGGTCGCTCTGCATTTTTCAACCCCAGCCCTACCGCTGTTTTTTTAATGCAAGACTAAAATAATATATTGATGTAGAATGCTTGCAAGTTAGCTGTAGTGGTATAAAATTCCCCAACATTTTTTCTCTCTCACACACATACACGAAAATGCACTTTGCATTTTTTATAAAAATTGTGTTATAGAGATTTCCTTACATTTTTTCCTAGAAAAGTCATATGGCTACAATTAATAACTTTTTTTTTAGTTATTTTGTTAATTGCATGGAAACAAAAAAATTGATAGAAAATATCATCTAAACGCAAACGAATTTCTTGTATGTAAGTTAGATTTTAAAATTATGAGTTGCCTTTATTATAAGTTAATTCTTCTCCTTTCATGGCGCATGGAGGGGCCCAAGGCCGTTTGACTACTGGCATATTTCGAGACAGGAGATGTTTTCATTTTGCGGGATAGAGCTCCCAGCTCTACGCCCAACAATAATATTAGACAGGTTACCTATGGCTTTAAGTGGATTCAGAGCCACTACAAACATCCATGGCACAGCCGGTCCGAAATCGAAATCTGTGTCCCGAGAATCAGTCACTCAACCATCAGGCCCCATAAGTTGATTACAATTACAAAATTAGCACCTTAGCTTTCGCTAGACACTGCTTTTTTTACACCTTTGAATGACGCATTAATGAATTTGTTTTATGAAATAAATGCCTATATTTTAGGTAAAAAATTTCTGCATCAATTAATTTTAACATCTAATAAATAATCGACATTATATGAAACTACATCCCTTATTATTTATAAAATATTATTTGATTTTAAAAGTAACTTATTATCTATAATTTTATAATTAGGTTACACTTGGCAAACACTATATTAACAAATTAAATTCAAAAGTAAAAATATATTGATGAATTGTGAAAGAAATAACAATTATGTCCAGAAATGCACACACACAAAAAATTGATACAGATTGGTTTGTCGCTCAACAGTTATTTTGTGCACAAGAGATCCGAATAGACCGGGACTTACAGTTTAAAGTGGATTCCGAACCTCTAACAAAAGTCCATACAACCGCCAGAATTCGAACCTGGAGCCTATGATACCACCGGCCAGAGCGCTAGCCACATGGGAAGGAGACCACATTGTAACACAGAACAAATACATTGTTTTCGAATGACTTATTTTTTACTTGTGTTGTTATTCGTCATTATAAGGGTAGTTTCACCTCACATCAGAGTTTGAGTGAACATGTCTGCATGTACAGAATCTGGGAGGTTTGCCCCTTCCATGCCTTTCCTCAAACCCAACACAAGGTCATTCCAGTGGACAGATTTATCGTGGTGTAGGTATGAAATCCTTTGAACAAAGCTCCAGTGATTCGAAAACTCAAAGATGTATCCACCATTCGGTTCCTATAAAAAATGAATAAAGATTTTTTAAAAATGTAATCATATATATAACTTGGAGATATCTTTATCGAGGAAGGAGTATCTTCAAAATATTAAAAATCCATTTTATTTCTACTTCCAAGAAGGCTGGTTCAAAATCATAGATATCTTATGATGTACTTCTAACTACATAATATTTTATTAGGTGATTTAATATCTATTATTCATTAATAATAAGTAATAAACTAATAAGTAATAAAGTTATTGAACATAATTAATAATAATTGTATTCTTTTCTAATGTCACAACATGACCAAAGGTTATTCAACTCAAAAATATATCATTATAATTACAGTGTCTAGAAATGTTCTAACAATTGCAAAACTTTTTTTCTTCTAACAATTGTTACAATGTATTTTTCATAAAATTTATTTTGTCATCATAGAGGGGTTTTTAAAAAAAATTATTATCTAGGACATCTTTTGTACTTCTCGTAAATCACTGAGTTTAATTCATAAAAAATAAGCCTGGTCCTTTATTTGTGTTGGAAATAAATTGCGATGAAAAGAATAAGCACATTTCTAACTTCATAAAATTCATAAGCTAACATATGTGAATATTGGTTTGAGTCAGCAAAAATGTTTATCAGTCTAACTTAAGAAAAGAAATTAAAAATTAATAAAATATAAAAATATAAAAATCGATATTTTTAAATAATTTAGTAAAGAATTATTTAAATGATTACTAAAACATAAAAAAAAATGCCGTTTTCGCTACATTTAATACTTTTAAGTATGTTTCAGAGCGAAAGCATATCCTAAAAAGATACAAAAATGCTGCTGCATCAAGTTGGTTATATTCCAAACAAATTAATATGTTAAGTTGAATGGCATATTAACAATTTTGTGATATCAAAAGATGACGAAGAACTGACATTAATGCCAAACGTAACATCAGTATCCACATTTAGGGAAATTTTCATCCTCTGCACTGTGCTACGAACCCGATGGAAGGGCTTCTTTTCCTGCTGATTTACCGTGTCCCTCCCCGGCATGTACTGGAACTTTCCATTTGGTTCCGTTGGTTACATGTCGAAATCAGCTCTTCTGGTTCGGAAATCCAATGTTCTATAATAGCCCGAGTACAGATTGCGTGAAATGTAAACATCCGGTTTAATGGCGAAAACGAGTGAATCGATTACTTGGTATAGGTTTTAGTCAGATATAGGCGGCGCTGATAAGCTGCTTTGAAGAAAGAAAAAGTATTATAGTTCGTGTGCAATTTTTTTTTTTCATCGTGTTTTTCTTGTAATATCATGTAATCTGAAATTGTAATTATTAAAAATAAAACTCTTTATATTCCTTCTGAAAATTGATTGGAGATTTTTCTTCCCTATGACGCCGCTCGTTTTGAATCCATCCGACATGACCACTTGCCAGATTTCCGCACAATCGTTGGTCGGAGTATATCCATCAGGGCTTTTTGTACTCTATCACTGACATAAATACGACTAATTATACACTCATGTCCATAAATTAAGGATAATTCAGAATCACACAGAAATTGAACTCTAAAATAAATATTTCACCTGTAGAATTATCACACACATCTTGAAAAAGAATATGCAAATTACAGGAAACCACCAGATGGCGCGGATAGTACGTCACAATGACGAGAGTGTAAGAGAGGGGTATATAAGGAATGGTGGCAAAGAAGTAAAATTGTTCACAAGCGCCTTAAAAGCCTTGTGAAAAATATGACACAAAGCTGATGACAAATATATGAAAATATGTATGGCACAAAGGAAGCATTTGGATGATTTTTTTAAGTGGTAGAATTATCGACTAGAATGTGGACGACTGGAATGTGGACGTACCCAGCTGGAAGTATCCGAGAAACTTGGAATCGCCCAGAGTGTCATCTCAGGCTTTGGCAACGATTCCAAGATGATGGTAATGTGAGTAGATGTAACAGCACAGGTCGCGCCCGAGTTGCAACGCCGAATGAGGACCGGTATTTAGCAGTTACTGCCAAAAGAAACAGACGGAGCACAACATCAGACCTGTCTCGTCAGCTGTCTTCAGCTACCGATACGACAATTTCAAGGCAGACCGTGTACAGACGCTTAGGGCACATTGGTCTATATGCTCGTAGGCCTGTCTGATGTGTTCCACTTACCGCAACTCACTGTCGCCTGCGATTAACCTGGAGTACAGAGCATGCATTGTGGACACCGCAACAGTGGTCTTGTGTGATGTTTTCCGACGAGTCCAGGTTTGGTTTGCAGTCTGATTCTCGCCGGACTTTCATATGCAGAGCGCCAGGTAACCGTTACCACCAAGAGAACACCATTGAATGATACCGTTACGGTGGTGCAGGATGGCTCGTTTGGAGAGGAATTACTCTTGGTTCCAGAACTGACCTGCATGTTCAGAGTGTAACGATGACAGGCCACATCTATCGGGATGTCATTCTGGAACACCATGTACGTTTTGTTTCGGGGCGCCATGGGCGCTGAATTTCTGTTTATGGATGACAACGCCCGTCCTCACCGTGCAAACATTGTAGACGAATGCCTTCAATTGGAGGATATCACCCGTATGGATTGGCCAGCATACTCACCGGACTGGAATCAATAGAGCATGTGTGGGATATGCTTGGCCGACGAATTGCAGCCCGTCAACCCCGTCCCACCTGTCAACCAGAACTTCGGAGGGCATTGCTTGATGAGTGGTGTAATATTCCCCAAGATCAGATTGATAATTTGATACTCAGCATGCCTGGCGTTGTATGGCCTATATTGCATCGTCCGGGAGACATACTCCATATTAACCATCATACTGACCATGTTGTACTGTTTTTTTGTAAATAGGTTCTTTTTTGAAGTTTGCTCCAGGGAGTAAAAATCGCAATTTTTATTAATTATGTCAAACATATGGCATCTTTTTTGCTCTTTACCTTTTGTTTAATAAATAGACTTTACAAATAAGTCAAATTTGTTTTGCTTCTGTCTCTTTCTTTGCCTGAACTTCATTATCCTTAATTTATGGACATGAGTGTAAATAAGGTACATGATGGCCAAGTGATTGGCGCTGGATATTATAATTTTCGGGTTCGAGCCGTGGATAATTGTAGTGTTCCGAAGTTAAATCGTTAAATCGAATCGTTTTCGAAGTTATATAGTTAAATCGTCCTCTTTAAATCGTAGGTACCGGTCTAATTGGATTTTAGGGCGTAGTGCTGACAACCCTACCCCATAAAAAGATAGATGAACTACATCTCGAATTTCGGAATCTGATAGAACCCCTTGACCTACCATGAGACTGTCGTACCATTGAAAAAGAAGATTTTTGAATAACGTTCGTGTTATTAATTAAGATTATAATATATATAATCTTAAGTTATATAGTTAAGAATAAAATATTGGTTAAGAATCATTTTTAGTATAACTCTAATAACTTTAAAAAACAGTTTTTAAATATGGATTATTATTTTGCATTGGATGCTTCCAATGTTTACATTAATGGCCATTTCATTATTTTAAACGAAATATATATGCCTGTTAAAAACATGCAGATTTATCAGTGATTTTTGTGTGCCTAAAGATCAAAGAACTTAAAACTGATTAAAATATTTTATAGTTAAAAAAAAATTTAGTCAGATTTTGAAAGATAAAAATATTTTTATGGGTCCTCATTTTTCAACGCTTTTGCTAATGTGAGGAAAAGACACAATTCCTACTTATTTGTTGATACGTTTTTACATTTTTAAGTTTATCTGGTGCCATCTATTGGTAGATATATGCAACTTAAATCTAAAAAAAACTAAAATGAATTAATTAAATTTAATTACTGAATTAATATTTGAAAAAACTGTAGTAACATCAAGTGTCATCCTCTGCAAGTTCAAAAAAAATGTATTTGAACTTCAGTGGATGACTAAAAAGTATTTTATGAACGATTGAAAATTTGAACAAGATATATATAGGGAGAGCGTGAGCTAATAGAAGTAGCTTTGTTTAAAAATGCGAGTAGCTTCAGTGCTGCCTTAACAGGTTTGGTTTGGTTTGTCGCTCTACGGCCATCTTGTGCACACGAGGGCTAAACAGACAGGGACCTACAGTTTAAAGTGGATTCCGACTCACAAACATTCATGCCACCGCAAGGATTCGAACCTGAAGTCTGTGGTACCAAAGACTAGAACCCTATCCAATTGGCCACAAGGCCGCAGTGCCATAACAGAGAACCTCCAAACAGCAATCAGATTGTTTTATTGTGGGCTTAGGGGATTTAATTCAATATGGTTCCCAAATTCGGAGCAGTGGTTTTAGAGACTATATTCAAAAAGTATTTTTTTCTTCTTTTTCAATTCCTTCTATTAGCTCACACTCTCCCTATATATATCTTGTTCAAATTATCAATCGTTCATAAAATACTTTTTAGTCATCCACTGAAGTTCAAATACATTTTTTTTTTAACTTGCAGAGGATGGCACTTGATGTTAATACAGTTTTTTCAAATATTAATTCAGTAATTAAATTTAATTAATTCATTTTAGTTTTTTTTAGACTTAAGTTGCATATATCTACCAACAGATGGCCCCAGATAAACTTAAAAAAATGAATGAAAATTATTTATAAAGGACTTTCTGCAATATAGTGAAAAAAAAAGTAGGAACTGACTTTAAAAAATAATTTTTTTTATATTACCTGTTTTTGTCTTGAATCACACCCAAGAATAGCATTGATATATCAAAGTAAAGTTCATCATCATAAAAGATGTCAACAAGTTAACTAATGAATGATTCATGTACTTAGAACACGTGTACCCAGCATTTGAAAAAAAAAAAAATAAGTATTTTTAATCCCCACGTGGAGATGTTGCGAAAGTTTTCGTCTTGATTATTCTACGCTGTAATAAATTTGAATGAATGTTGATGAATGGTTGAGATTAATTGAGCATTGCGTAGATGGGGATAATAAATTGCACTTTCCCAGAAAATACGACGCACGCACCACATTTCTCGAAAGCAAAAAACTTCGGCCTTTGCACCACCGAATCGATTCAAAAGCAAAAAGTCATTATTTAAAGCTTAGGAACATGCAAAAAAAATCAGAAAAAATCAGTTATTAAAAAAAAACAATCAACAGAATTAGTTTCGAGGAAAAAAAGGTCTTTTCCTTTTTTTTGTGTGTTTCATTATCTTTGCTTGTTATATTTCTACTTCTACTGCCTTACAATACTGTTCTAATTTTGCCAGTTCAAAAAGCAAAATTGCAAATTGTATGGAGTTCATTGTATTAAAATAGTTGTGTCTTATGTTCATGACTCAGTGCTAGCGCGGCAGGATGAGAAGGATTTGATTCTAGTTTTAGCGGTGCGTGTCTTAGAAATTACTTTTTATAAACTCAGCGTTTTTTTGTTTGTTTGTTTGTTTGTTCGTTTTCGAACATCGGTAAATCTAGTGTTCATTGATGAATGGCACGAATATATTGCCCCACTCGTGGCTTAGTGGCAACGTGCGCGTCTGGTGAGCATTAGGGCTGAGGTTCATTCCGCTGACGGCTTTGTTGTAAAAACTGTTTCAAAAAAGATTAGACTCGATGGCGGTAGTGATGCTCAGCATTTCTCCTCGTCAATCAAACTACATGGTAGGAGTTTTTGCCGTGTTTTCTCCCATGCAATAAAGTAGAAAATTCAAAATGATAATGCTCTATTTATTTCCCAAACTGCCATGGATCCTTAAAAACCCTGAACAATAACAACAAAATATAGGGCATTGTTTAGTGAATTTATGATACATAAGGGGAGTTATTGAAAATATCTAACTTTTTCACGCTTATACATTTAAAAATATTAATATATACGTTTAAAACTATTTTATTAAATAATTATAGTCATACATTTAAAAATATTAAACATGTATAAGCCTTAAACAAGATTCTTTTTCTTAAAACCAACCCGTCTGAGGCGTAAGCATGATGGCAGAGGTTGAATCCGCTGGCAGCTTTTTGTAGACACTGTTTCAAAATGGAGGAGACTCGATGGCATTTGTGATGTTTAACATCTAACCTCGTGAGTCTAACTACCTGGTGGGAGTTTTCCCGGGTTTTCTCCCACAAGATACGCAAATGCGAGGTAGTTCTAGCTAAAAGTCCACTCGGAAGGCACTGCCGTCCTTCTGTGCCAAGATAGCCTTCTATCAACGGGTGCTCCACCACAACAGAAGCTAACCCCACACTCCTTTCCCTCCTTCCATGAGTAGATTACTTATGGGATGTCCATCTCGCACTGCAGAACGTTGAGGATTAGACACACACGAACACATTGCATTCCGATTGGACTTTTAGGCATACTTGCGCCGTATTTGCATGTTGTGCAGGAGAAAACTCAGAAAAACTCTCAACAATCAGCCTGATTATCGTTGCAATATGCTTCACACGCGTTGTCATAATCACCAACCAGGAACATCCTTTTTGAAAGCAATGATGCAATAAACGCCATCAGTGGATTCGAGCCAAAGCTTTCCTGCATGCTAGTTGTACAGTTTACCACTGGGCGACGAGTCCGGAAAACTTAGAATCTGTAATACAACTTTTACATTGATGGACTGAAAGATTGGAGTTTTCGGATAGTTTGGGATGAAAAGGTATTTAGTATTTTGCTTCAAATTTATCAGGGTTTTTTTTCTGTATGTCCTTCGTTTATTTTCAATATGTGACATAATTGTGGACCAGTTCTTTGAAGAATTCCACTAGGTACAATATAGTTGTGACATAATTAGGATCATTCGGTGGATTTAGAAACAAATTTTCTCTTCTTAATTTGACAATTTGAAATGTACAATATAGTTGCAAAGCACTGTGATGGAAAGTGAAATATGGCGAAAATTTTCATCATTGAAAAATGGTTTTCTTTTCATTATGTTTATTTTTTTGTCATGTTATTTTAGTCGACATATTTCCAGAAGAACTACTAGAAACATAATGAAAAACAAGAGATAGGAAAGAGTTCATGCGCAATCTCGCGATCTGATGAATGTTGGGCGGGACTAGCAACAACCAATGATCAATCAATTGCTAGATTTATGCCTATTACTTCCATTTCTTTTTTGCCATTACTAATATTATTTTCCTTTTGGGAAGGGTTTTCAAGCATTTCGCAATATGTAATAAAGGAAAACTTAATATTATTATTAAGTAAAACTTAACTATTATCTTAACTATATTATTTTTTTTTTATTATGTTAAACTTATTATTTTATTCCAACTATTTTGATATAAATTAGAAAATTTGCATTTTATTAATATTTCAACCAATTATCTAATAATAATAATTTTTTTTTTTATATTTTACTAAAAGTATACCCCACCCAGTCCGTTTTTTGAAAAAAATATACTATATTGCAACAAATTGCTAACTTGACATCGGGCCAACTTTGTAATATTTCAACTATGTAACTATTTACTTGGCAATGTGCCAAACTGTGGTGTTACAATAGAGGATCATGGAATGATAGAAGACCTTCCTGTGATCAATAAGACCCCTCCTCCTGTTAATGCAGCTACAGTTTTAAAGAATGAATGCATATAATGTATATAGCGCTAGTTTTAGAAAAATATTCTATGCACAATGTGTAACGTTAATTTTTTCTTTCATTTTAATCTCTGAAAATGTTAGTAAATTATTTAAATTTATCCCGGAACTATTGTGTTATGATATTAAACTTCAATGATTCCAATGAAATAAAATATTAATTAAAATTGAAAAAGATTTAGTTTAAGATTCGAATGAAAAAAGTGCAGGTCTTAAAAAAAAAAATTTTCTCCTCATGTTAATTTAAGTATTTTTAATCAATTTTGGATGTATTATTAATAAATAAGTTCATTCATTATGAGTTTAAGATGTCACTTTATCTTTGCTGTTTTAAATTTGGAAAAAATTAATTCCTTTTTTTCATTAATTTAATTTTTAAAACATAATCTATATCCCAATATTTGAATTTAAAAACACATTCATAAAAATATATATTAAATTAATTTTAAATAGTTATTTCTAATTCAAAATAAGTTTATGAAAAAAAAATAAGCATTCACAGTTTTACGATATGTTACAAAAACGATATTTCTATGAAACAACGATATTTCTAAAAAACAACAATATTTCTATTCACATTTTTAATACATTATCATAATATAATATAACTGTGAAATGTATTACTATAATACGTTAAAATTACAGCTTTTATTTCATTAAAAAGAACTAATTACTATGTGTAATTTTTGTCTACGCATTAGATGGAAAAAAAAATAATAATAATAAATCTGCAGAATATTTTGATTATAGTTTTTAAATTTTCTGAAATAAACAATCGAATGCCATTCTCCGGCTTTTTGTAGATTTTATATTGACAGAATGTTTTCTAAAGTGATTTATTTTATTTTATTTATTTATCCTTATCTTTAGCCCGATTAGGGGCTCAATAGCAGTGTACGCCGCTGGTGAGCATTAGGACTTTGCTGTAGATACCGTTTCAAAAAACAAGGGCACACCATGGCGTTTAGGATATTTAGCATCTTGCCTCGTGAGTCGGACTATCTGGGAGGGAGTTTTCCTGGTTTTCTTCCATACGATAAGTCAATGCAGGATAGTTAACCAAAAAAGTCCTCAAAGAAGGCATTCCCCTACTTCATCAGCGACTCGGGGCCAAGTCACACTTCTATCTATGGGTGCTCAATTGCAAGAGAAGCTGCCTTCTTTCCCTTCATCCCTGAGTACGGGGACCCTGTCCCCCTCACGGTACACTGAGGATTAGGCACAAATAGTAGTTTAAAAAAAAAAGAAAAAAAGACCTAAAAAAAAAATTAGTAGAAATAATAATTTACGTGTAATGTTTTTTTTTTTTTCTTTATTTTTTATAAATTAATTGAGACATTTTCTAAAAAATTGATGAAAGTGTATTTAATATTAAAATTGAGATATTTAATGTTGCAAGTAACTCCTTTTATATGAGAGCAAACGAAAATGTTTAAACGTAAATAGAACATTTATGAAGACATCGTATACTACTTAATGTTTTATTATTAATTCAAAAGAAAATATCAATATTAAATTATCACTACTCCTTTTTTTTTTTTTTTTTTTTTCCTCAAAATTGGATATAATGCTTTAAAAATACGTTGCATAAAAAATGAAACTGTAACCGAACTGAATTATATTTTTAGTGATAACCGAGAAATCTAATGTATTCCCATTTTCATACTCATTGACAAATATTGTTGTTTTATATATTTTTATTGTAAAATTTAATAAAAGTTATTTTTTAATATTTAACTAGAAAATTAGATGCGAATATATCTGTCTGTAAAAAATAAGGTATTTTAAGTTTTGTGTTGTTGTTTCTTATCCCACTTTGAAGACAAGTCCAAATCCAAGAACCCATGTGGTCTTGTGGAAGGAAGGAAAGCGACGGGTGCAGCTTCTGTTGTGATGGAGCATCCGTAGGTACAAGTCAGATTTGGATACGAGAACCTGAAGAAGGAGGATTTTAATGGGAACTACTCCGCATTTGCGTATCGTATGGGAGAAAAATCCGTAAAACTCCACCAGGTAATCCGACTAACGCGGCAAGAAGCTAAACATCACAAACACCATCGAGCCTCCTCATTTTTGAAACAGTGTCTACAACAAAGCCGCCAGCGGAATGAACCTCGACCTAATGCTCACCATCAGCGCACGTTGCCACTGAGTGACAAGTAGGGCTGATTTCAAGTTTTGTAAATTTTATTAGAAAAAGGATCTGATGTAAAGCTTATACAAGTTTAATATTTTTAAACGTATAATTATAAATATTTAAAAAAATATTTTTAAACATATATATTAATATTTTTAAACGTATAAGCATAAAAAATGGTTAGATAGTTTAAAGATTTTTTTCTTAAATACCATCCCTTAAATAACATAAACTAGCTAAACAAAGAAAGCAGAGAATTCTCACTAATTTTTTTTTTTTTTTTTTTTTTTTTTTTAAGAATCTATGGTAGTTTAGAAAATAAAAAGCAGAATTTATATTGTGAATTTCCTACTTTATTTTTTACAACATCTTAACTGATGCCGTGAAATGATTTTTTTTTTAAATGCTTACTCTATCTGAGACGAGAAAAATCTGGTGACCATAAATAAATAAGGCTTTTATTTAATTAAACAATAAATAATGTTTTTCAAATTTTTACTAATGTTTGGAAAGAAATAATAAATTCAGAGAAGAATTTCTAAGTATTATAGTTTTTATGTTACGCTCATATATGCATCGTTTTACATACATTCATACATACGTCTGTTTATATATATATATATATATATATATATATACTGTAGATACGTAATCATATTGCATTTCCCTTCACTCTAAAAGGTTAGGTATATTATTTCGAGCCTTTTTTTAAAGGTCCCTTAAAATTTATTACTTATAAACAAAAGAAATTTACCAAAATGTGCATGAATTCCTTGAATAATAATGCTCCATTTCATAATGAGAGCTATTTATATTCTTAAATTTATGAAATAAAAGATATAAAAATGGTAATCACACCAGAACAAAAGAGATAAAAGAAGAAATAAATTAGAAACAGCTTCGTTATTTCCCAACAGTTTAACGACTTCCTCTAAAACAGCCAAAAACTGGATTCGTGATTTTTATAAAAGAACTAAAAAAAAATACATATATATATTAATCTGACGGGTGCAAAGATTGCTTTTGGTAGAATTAAAAATTATGAATCATGTTAATCAAATTAAATGTGCTGAAACAGAAAGCGGGTAAAAACGGATTCAAATCTGCGAATTCATAGTTCACTTTATTCATTTGATACTCAATATTAGAATTTTCTTTCTTCATTTTCTTTTTTTTAACATATGTTTTAGATTACGGTTTTCAGTTGTAAGTACAAAATACCGTTATTTTTTGTACTTCTGTGAGCATCTACCACTTATCTATATACATGCGTAAAAAAATAGAAGGACAGTGTTTTTTTGCCAATTAATATCTCTTATTTTCTCCTAACTACCAGATATTTATGCAGATTTAGTTTAATGACCCTTTTTTTTCATTTTAGGCAAAAATTAAACATCTACCACTAATATTAAAAAAAAAAATTAATATATATAATTTCCGATGCGTAAAAAACAGTAGAAGGACGCTCGCTAATATATTTAATTTAGTGAGTTGTTCTTTAGTTAAATAGTGATTTTGTACTTTTTGTTTTATCCTTTTCTGTCAAAAATATCTGATTTGTTTAAGATTTACGCTGTTTCTCCGTTCACAGAAATGCCTAAAGGAATACCTTTGAATGATTTTCAATAAGGCCACATTTCCGCATATCAAAATGATGGTAATGTTGTCAGAGATTGCTCGATTGTTGCAGGTGAGCCCCAATACAGTTTCAAACTTTATCAGAAATCCTTATAAAAATGGAAAGAAAGAAGACTGGTAGACCGAAAAGTTAACACCACGTGATGAAAGTAAACTTGTTCGTGTGCTTAAGAAGAACAAAGGAAGTGTTTAAAAGGCAAACAATCAAGCAGGACTTAATCATGTGACGTAACAAACAGTTTACAACTATATTAAAAGATCTAAAAATTCATTTTCAAAAAACGAAAACATCATCCTAAGTGGACACAAGCTCACATTGATAACCGTTTATCGTGGGCTAAGGAGCACATGTCCTGGACTACAGAATGGACTTCTGTGATATTTTTCCATGAAATAAATTTAACTTAGACGGTCCAGACGGATATCAGCACTACTGGCATTGTCTGGTGAATGAAGACGAATACTATTCAACACGACAAATGGGAGGGTTAGGGAGTTTAATGGTTTGGTTGGCTGTTGGATACGGAGGAATGACAAGTCTGGTTTTCTTAAATGGTAGGCAAAAACATACAGACTACATTCAAGTGCTGAATTCCGAGCTTCTTCCTTATGGCTCTGACTTGGGGGTGAAGAGTGGAAGTTTCAGCAAGACGGGAGCTTTCATTCACACCGCGACTGGAGTCAAAAATTGGTTCCTAACAAATTATGTGGATGTTTTACCATGGCCAGCCAAAAGTCCTGACCTTAATATAGTGGAAAACATCTGGGTAATGCTAGTTCGTCGAGTTTATGCTGATGGAAGGCAATTTGATTCGCTAACTCAGCTTCGAGAAGCATTGAATGACTCGTGGATAATTTTTGTCAAACAGAAGTTCAATCTCTATACAATTCACTTCCAAACAGAATATTTGAAGTTTACAAAGGCCAATGGGAAGAACATTCCTTATTAAAATATCTATTTTTTCATTCATTATAATGCTGTCCTTCTACTTTTTTTTTACAAAGTTTCAAAAGAGAAACTATTTTTGTTGCCATTAATATTTTATGTTTGAATATCATAATTCTGATGTTAAAATTGTATTTTTAAAATATTTGTAAAATGTTTCTAATAAAAGTTTTAGTAAAAATAAAATATTTTTCGGTTATTGTTACAAAAATCATGGTCCTTCTACTTTTTTACGTAGTGTAGATATAAATATAGATATATATCAGGAAAAAAAAGTCTTATTATTCTGGTGCACGTTGTAATGCTTTTCGTTAGAGGGGTGCAAATTTCGTCAACATCAGATTTTTCGTTTTTACGACGAAACTATACACCATCAATGTAAACAATTTCGAAAATAAAAACAACTTTATTTTAATAAACTCGTTCCGTTTAAAATTAATTTATTTCTTAAACTTAAGTAATATAAACTAAAGGAAAGAAAATGTCTTACATTTAGGGATATTTGGTGATGTATCGCTTGCGCCCGGCTAACGGAAAAGTATTGCTTTTTTGCGAGATAAGCAGATCCGTATGCAAGTCATGTTATGCCAGCAAGTTAATTAGTTTAATAATAAACATAATTTAAATATCTAGCAACAATAAAATTTAGTTTAATAATGAAAACATTATAATATTATATATTACAATAATATTATGCAAAAATTATAATGTTTTATAACATTTAATATTATTATATTGACATCCAGATGCATTATTTTGTTCATGGGTAGGTGTGGGGGAACAAGGATATTAAGTCTGAGAACCATCTTTTCAAATGATAAGTTATCAAATTTCAGATCAAAAAAACGATCAACAGGATTAATAATAATTTGTCATCTTGTACTTTGAGTGAAAATTTCTTTTTTTCTATATAATATTAAACACGTCTATAACAAAAAAGATTATTATTTTGAATATAATCGCAATTGACTTACAAAAACATACCATATACTTTTTGCGCTTATAACCTCATTTTGAAGCATGTTATTACTTTTATTAAGTATTTTATTTATTTACTTACATTTATTATTATTTATCATCAACGAATTCAACGCAAAGATTGATTTTTGGCTGATTCTAGAATGTTTTCTATCAGTTGACTTATCGATAAATTTATTGTACTAGTTCATTAGTTGATATTTATTTACCAGTTGACTTACCAATACGATTTATTATTAATATTTTTTATTTGTTTATTTACGTTTTATTTTTTACTTTTAATTAACCCTCATTTTGAAGCATCTTTTTTTTTTTCGTTACTTTTTTTTTTTTTTAATTCGAGTATCCTTTTTAATCTTTCCAATGCTTTAATAAAAAAAGAGTTGTTTTTAATTGTTTTTTTAATTCCTACTATTAGTTCACACTCTCCTATATATATATATCTTGTTCAAATTTTCAATCGTTCATAAAATACTTTTTATTCATCCACTCAAGTTCAAATACATTTTTTTTCAACTTGCAGTGGATGACACTGGATGTTAATACAGTTTTTTCAAATATTAATTCATTAATTAAATTTAATTAATTTTTGTTTTATATGGGAGAAAAAAAAAATTTCTCTTATATAAAATACTATTTAGAAGGATATAAATTTAGGACTAAATAACGTCAGTGGCGAAGCGTGTAGATCGCTGGAAAAAAAAGAATTTTTCGATTCTTTTTTTCATTCTGGGTTCTAATTTGAGTCAGGGAAGGGAACAAAATAGAAAAATGAAACATGTGAATAAATTAGTGAGAAAGATGGAAAGTGTGTATGTGAGAGAGAGAAAGATAATTTTTTCTAACTTAAAAGAAATGAATAAAAAATTATTTATAAAGGACTTTCTGCAGTATTGTGAAAAACAGAAATTTGTCTCGCAATGGCAAAGTTGGTAGAGCATCGTCGTAGAATCTTCATGCCTTCGGATCGAATCTGGACGAAGCATAAAATTTTTTTTTTATTTTTAAATAATTTTTAATACTTGAAATAGATTTTTAGCAGTTTGTAATGAAAAATTGAAATCAACAGACAGTAGCTCAATCGGTAAAATGCAAGGTTTTCAGTATTTTTCACGTGAAGGTGAAAGAATTTTTCTTTGTTGACCTAATCAGGAATTGACTTTAAAAATTTTTTTTTTTTATATTACTTATTTATAAAACAATTGTCTACGCTAACAAAATATTTATCACAATGAAATTTCCTTTTGAACTATTAATTATAATAATATACATTTTAAATTTTTTCAATCGCTGTGCATGATGGGAAGAATTGAACCTTACAAACAAATGACAGTTACATTAAAACTGAATTGTTGAATCTTCTGTACTGACTTCACATTACATGGCGCTTTTTTTTGTGTGAGAACAAAGGGCTGGTATAATTTACAACGTGATATAAAATCGTTGCACTGTCGTAAAGGAAATTAACTTTAAATTAAAATTTATTGTCTTCCGTTTCCACTAATACTTCTCTTCGATTCTCTCAATGAAAGGAACATTCATAAATAATTCGAAAAAGTTCTAATTTATTTAATAAGGACATGAGAAAATGAAAGTTCGATGTCACAAATAGAATTCTTTTTTTTTTTTCCTATCATAAATCAGGGATGAGTAAAATAAAAAGTTTGTTTTCATTTCAATAAAATGCTTAATCAGTCTTTTCATTGAATTTGTTGCTAATATTTTCAATGGGAAAAATACAGATGAGTCAGCTGGTAGAAACATTCAGAATGAGTCAAAAATCATTTTTTTTTTTTTTAATTTGTTGGCCATATTTTTAATAGGGATATATTTAATGAAAGAGGCGGTTGGTATAAAACATTCTAAAATCAGTCAAAAATCAAAGTTTTCGTTGAAATTTTTGGTAATTTTTATTTATTTCATAGAAGAGTCAACTGGTAGAAAACATTCCCGAATCAGTCAAAAAATCAATCTTTTACCTTCAATTAGTTGGTACGTTTTTACTAAGATATATTTTATTGATAAGTCAACCGGTTGAAAACATGACAGAATCAGTCAAGGATCAATCTTTATGATCAATTCGTTGATAATTTTGAATAGGATATATTTTATAACTGATTCAGCTTGTAGAAAATTCCAAAAATTTTACTTCAATAAAAAAAGAACTTTCACAAAAAGTAAAAATACAATCTCCTTAAGTCAGTTAGTTTTTCATGGCAATATGCAATAGAAACGTATACCACAGGGAAAAAAAAAAAAAAAAAGAAAGAAAAATGGAATTTTTTTTTTTTAAAATAAGTTATTCATTACAATTCTATTTTAGGTAATCGCAAAAATATTTTTTGTTTTAAAAGGCTTTGTTAAATGAAATTAAATTAATTATAAACAAAAAATTAACTTTTCAATAAGAAAAAAATCATTTATTATTAACTATAATAACTTTTTCATAATAGTAATTTAATTGACTCTAATTTTTTTAAATACTCTGCTCATAAACTTAGCAATTGTACTGAAATTGATAACGCACGAAAATCTCATTAAAATAATTACTGATCCGGGATCTGATGATCAGTGGCTAGCGCTCGGTACCACAGGTTTCCGGGGTTTGAGTCCCGGCGGTGCTGATTTGATGTATATTTTTAATTTTAAAAATAAAATAAAATAATTAAAACATTTTTCGGTAAGTAAGTAATAAAAAAAAGTTAAGCGTCTCAAATTTGCAGTCAGGGCTTTCATTGGGGAGTTTTTCCAGGTTTTCTTTGATAGAACAATTACTCTTAAAAGTATTCTCGGAAGGCACTTTAGTGCTTATCTCGAGCTTTTCATAATATACATAAATGGAACACGAGATCAATTGATGTGTCACAAAATAATTTATATTCAAAAATATTAATTATTTCAAATCTTCTATTTTTCTAGAATTTAGAACAATTTAAATATATTATACTATCAAAAACTTCTGATGCTGTTGTTGTGTTTTTATTTATATACGTAATTTTGAAGCAAAATATAGGAACTATAAATTTATTTCTTATGATTTAAAGACTAATTTCTCATATTCTTTTAAAAATTATATATGCCTGCTGTTTAATTTTTATTATTGTTAAATGCTATTTTTTCATGTATATATATTTCTGTAGAATTATTCACAATTGTAATAGTCAGAACAAGAAAAAATTACCAATGTATGAAACTCGATTCTGAATAGCAAAACTAATGACAATACAATGGATTGTTTTTACATAAAAGGAAAAGCTATACGCAAAGAATAAATATAACAAGGGAAACAAAATTAAAAGAGTTATTTTTAAAGGCTGTCCTTTTATCCTTAATTAAAAAAGATCGTGCAATTTTGAACGAATTTTTTTTTCTTCCAGTTGATGTTTTGGAAAAAATATACATATAAAAGCTAATTTATTGATGACTATTTAATAGCTAAATAAAATCCATATTTACTATAAATTTTAGTCAAACCAGTTATGAATAATTCATGATCTCGAATTGCTACTACTCATTAACATTTTATTCTTAGTAACTGAGTAATTTTCATATTGGAGAGAGGGGTCAACAACTGCACCAGCATTCCAGAAGGCTGACGATACAGGTTCCGAGAATTTTCATGTTACCTCCCTGGCTACTCTTCTTCGAAAAACAACTTCTTCTTGGAATTACTGAATTTTAAGCGATAAAAACGCCCAAAAAGGTAAACCTAATGGTCACTTCAATATGTTTTGAAATCTTTGGCGAATCAGAGCGTCCGATTTTGGTTGGTAGATTTTACTTTCGAATTTAGTTTAAATCTGGCAATACTGTTTTATAGGTATAAACAAAACGCTCCATTTTCGTTTTGGCTTGTCAGGTGGTATGTGTAAACTTTTCCAATGTTTTGAAATTTAATTACTTAATCCAAAGAATTATATTCAAAAATGTCTAATTTTTCTGAATCAAATGATTCTTCATTTGGAGATCCACCCACTACTTCCGAAGAAGGAGTAGAAATGATGTCTTTTAAATTTGAACCTTTTAGGATACCGCCATCTGTTCAGGTAATGTCCTATAAAATAATAATTGACAGTTGGTTCTATAGCGATAAATAATCGCCATACAGTTAAATCATTTGGGTTAAAACATAATATATTAATTATAGGTGGACAATTCACTTTTAAATGTAATTTGAAAATAATTTTAATCAGCTTGCTCTTTTTTTTTTCTTTTTTTTTTTTTTAATGATTAAAAAAATAAATAATCTGTAATAAATAAATAAATAAACTTAACTTAAACAGTTAATGTTTTGTTATTTATATGCATACATTTAGAATTCACAGAAAATAGATAAAATTAAAAAAAAATGTTTAATTAATAATTCTAGAGCTATTATTAAAAGAACTGATTTTTTTTTTTTTTTTTTATGTATTATTAAAGAAATTCAGTTTATCGAGGAAAATTCTTTCTGTAAATATTTTGAATTTAAACATTTTAAGGAAACCTGAACGCATAAATATATTTTCAGGTTGGAAATTGCCGTCTCATAACAGATTACAAGAAAATTTCTGTGATTGGTGAAGGAGCTTTTAGTAAAGTCTGTAAGTTTTATTTATGTTAATTTGTTATGTTTATTATTATTTAGTTTGTTGTGTGTTTTATTTATGTTAATTAAATAGTATTGTTGATCTGTATTTCATCTAAAAAATAGTGATATAACGATGTGCCATCGCTTTGTGGTATAGCTTTAATAGCTCATATTTATTAATTAATTTTTGTTTTGCATATCATTGATTGGTTTGATTTTTGTTTCCCCAATCAAATTTGCAAAAAGACAGTAACAATGTGAATATTATTGTATAAATATTATTCTTGCATGTGTTTTATTTAAATATTTAAACATTCATAAACAACTTAATGAAAATATAAGGATAGTAAAATTTGGAAGCATCTGTAAGTAAATTTATTTTAGTAAGCTTTTTATAATATTTTGTTCCATTGATAAAAAAATATGAAACATATTGGAAAAATGTGTTAATATTTCAAATGTATTTTATATTCGAATACATCTTTAATACGCTTTTATTTGTCATTATAGTCAAAGCTAAAGATAATAAAACTGATAAACTTGTTGCTTTGAAGAAATTAAGAATCGAAGAGAAGAACTTGGAAGGTGAGTATTTTTTTTATTATATTAATACATTGATCAACATTATGATTTGAGAAAAATGGTTAAAAAATTCAGCATTTTAACAACTTATTTTTACACTGATTTTATTGGTTAAAATCTAGCAATTTACAAGTAAACTATCTTAACAAAATATTGAATGCATTCATGAAATTGTATATTTTTGCCTGTAGGTAGATTAAAATGTTTTTGTATTGTATAATATTGCATAAGTATAATATTGATAATGAAAAAAAGCAGCCATAACAATTTGACTATAAAGTACAATTACTTAAAAAGAAATTGGCCTTTCATATTTGAATTTATGCTTATAATTTATACCAATTTGTAAAATTTGTTTTCTAATATCTTTAATAGATATTGTAAAACGATATATTATTAGCTCAACATAAAAAACATTCATTGAAAGTGAATAAAAATTTTTTTTTATTATTATTATAGGAAGAGAAAGATTAATTAAAAAAATATAATTTGGTAGTGAAACAATGTCTCTAAAGTTATCTATAATTGTTAAAAAATTTCACATTGCTAGTTTTCTCTTATAGAAAATATCTTTCTTGATTTGTGAACATTTTTGAAGTTGAGATGTTTTATTTAATTTGTAGCTCAAAATTTTAATTTCTAGGTCTCTGTCTTCTTCACATTAATTTGTTACTGTTCCCTTAAAAATCACTCTTATTTTTAAGTGTTTTCTTTACTAAATCAATTTTAAACAAATTTGTTGCTTTGAACAAGGCCATATGTATTTTTTAATTAGTTAAAACATTTGCCATTAGTCAATATAATAAAAATAAAACAATAGTATTGACATGACTGAGATTTATGTTGACTGATTGGCTGTTTTATTATGAATTATACAATTGTGAATAAGAACAAAAAATAATTATTACGATAAAAAAATATGAAAAAATAATAGTAGCTTACAAATTCAAAACACACAGCTAATCGGCAAAAATATATTCAAGCAACAAAAGTAGTTCTACTTCATTGAGAAAAATACCTATAAATATTTTAAATGGACTTAATTATGAATAAAAACTTGTTTTAGCAAATTAAAAAAAAATTAATATCTACCTTGCATAGCTTATTTTATTTGAAACACTCTAAAAAGCAAACCAACAGAGTTATATTTGAAAATTGTGTGTTTTTAACTGTTGAATAGAAAAGGAATCTAGGAAAAATTCAGTTCTGCTTTCTTAAAAATGTATCTCTTTGAAATTTGATGGGGTAAAGGATTCACTTATTCCTTTTATTTTAATGAATACAATAATCCTGAAATAGTTCTCAACAATATCTATAAAAAATTAGTAACATTTTAGTGTTTATAAGGCATACACAAGCTTTTTACTAAAAAAATCTGTGATCTTAAAAGCATTCGAAATAGAGGAATATTATATCTGTGTATATATAATTTCATTTAAATTCTTCAAAAAAAATTTTGGTTTACTTAATTTTACTAATTTATTAAATAATTAAAATTTAATAAAAATGTTTAAATAAAAATTTTATTTTTCAGGTATGCCAATAAATTATTTACGAGAAATTATGGTTTTGCAGGATCTTGATCATGAGAATATTGTAAAGTTATACGAAGTTGTTGTAGGCAGATCTTTTGAAAGGTTTGAATTTTTCATTATTACTTCTAAATTTTTTATTTCTAGCATCATTCTTTAATTTGTACTGTGCATTTGTGTAATTATTAAAAAAATTAAATAATTAGTAAATTAAATATTTTAAACTGTAAAAAAATATTATTAACTATTTTCAAAATCAGTATTAAGTTAAAATTTATGAAACTAATATGTTGTAATTGTTTAGTTATATTATAACAAATAATCTAAAAATCCTTTTTGTGAAAAAAAAAAAAAGATTTAAATAATAGTCTTCAAAATTGAATCACTTATCTGTAAATATTTTATATTTATCATTCTTTAGTGGATATATGGATTATTATTAAATTATAATTTTTAAACTAATAAAAAGGGAACATAAAATAAACTTGCATATTAATAGTCTCTCACTCACAGCTCTTTTGTAAAAAATTACAAATCAGTGCAAGATCACTATATGAAATTGATTAACATACAATCTGTAATTATAGCATGTTTATAAACAGCAACATAAGTAAAATTGGGGAGAAACTTTTAGATAGAATCATAGGAGAAAAAAAAAGGTTAAAGCATTAAAATAAATCTTTTTTAATGTATTAAAAGTATTCTCCTTCTCTCCCTAAAAATTACAACTTAAGAGATTTACTCAAATTTTATTTCTTCCGTGTTTTTTATTATTAGAGTAACTGTAAAAGACAAAAAAAAAAAACCCTTAACTTAAATATTCCATCATTTAAAAAAAGCCTTAATACTGTATGAAAAATATATTCTTAAAAATTATGAAATCTGACAAAAAAATTATTAAAAGCTAAATAGATTACAATTATTTTGAATTGGTAGATTTCAAAAATATTTACAACAATTCAATAATCATAATTTAAATTTATCAAGTAATAAATAATTAAATCCTGAGATTGTACTAATAATCTCTTCATAACATCCTTTATTAATTTGCTGGAAACAACAAAATCCTTCAAATAATATCTGAATTTAATAATTTTATATTTCTTAATTAAAATTATTATAAAGACATTATTTATTGGTTAGAAATTCTGTAATATAATAGTTTCATTTATAAATATTAGAGATTTTTTTTTTTCAACTTGATATTTAAACTATAACTATTTGTGTTTGATCTGCTTCTCATTTTGTATCCATTACATTAACATTAATTTATTAATTTATTGTTTTTAAACTGTCATATGTATTGAAATGATCTTAGCTTCATTTTAAAATTAACAAATTTGTATTTTTTTCTGTTTCATATATATATATATTTTTTTCGTATATTTGAAATCAAACAAAATTTTTTTTTTTTCAAATTTTCATATTTTTTTCAAATTTCTGTTTTGTATATTTTGCAAACGGCATAATTTCTTATCAATTAAAAGAAAGTCCTCAAATGAATATGTATATATATATTCATTTTAGCACTTTTGTGTGTGTGTGTGTGTGTATATGTATTTTACCCTTATTTATACATTTTTATTGAATATTTTATTCATCATATAAATATTTTAATCATGTTCACATTCGTTTTGCAGCACATATCTTGTTTTAGAATACTGTCCATTTGAACTTTCAAAAGTTTTAGATGATGACGAAGCAAAGCGTTTAATCGATCACTCACATGTAAGTTATTATTATATTTATCCCTCATTTTATTGAGGAATCATCCTCTCATTTTAATACTGTTGAATACTCTATATGAAAAATGAATTTTCGTCAGTGTACAGAGTTGAAATTTTTTTTTTTATTTTTATGTATTACTATGCAATAGAATGTCTTTTGCTTATGTTTTTCATTAAAACTGTGATATTTAATATTCTTAAATTACTATATGAATATTATAATTTTAAAATCCTTACAAAAATATGTAAAAATTCTTCTGCAGAAATTTTTTTCAGATTTTGGAAAATTTTCAATAATTGTTAAATCAAGTAGTGTCCTTTTCAAAATTCATCAAGTAGAGTTCATAAAAACTGTCTAAAATAAAAAATATTTCATGAAATAATTCATATCCGCGTTAAATAAGTGATTTTTATATTGCAATCTTTTGCTATGTAACAAGACAAAGGAAAGCTGAAAAAAAAAATGAAATTATTAATACAGTAAGCTATTTTTAATGTGGCACATTTGGGACCACAGCTTTGCCAGTTTATTATCAAGTTTCTATGTAGTTTTAATGGGTGTTTTGATGATAAAGCACTCTAGATAAAAATTTAAATGATGAAATTGTTCATATTTAATGTGTTTATTCACATTCTGAACCTGTGTAGACTTTACAAACATCTAACAAAAAATATGCCATCATTCTAGCATTTACAATATTCGAAAATGCAAGCAGCACTGAGTTGCCACATGACTGCCAAGATCAACAAATGCATAAATCCATATAGAAAATTCTGAAAGCAAAGGTTTGATCATTGTCAGATTACAGAATGCATACAGAACTGTCAAATTAAATTAAAGAAAAGTTACTGTCCTTTTAAAAGAAATATTTTAGTGGAGAATTTTTTAATTGTAAATTTTGTGTGTAATATTCTTCATCTCATCTTCTCTTTATTAACTGAAAAGGGTAATGACATCTACTTACATATTTTTAATTGTTCCATTATTTTCTAGCAGAATTGGCTTTTGAATATAAGTTAATTTCATTATTGCTAAGGTTTGTTTTTAAAATTTCAAAAGTTTTAACTTTTAAAATAAGAGTCTACTATTGATAATAAGTATTTTCTTTGCCTAAATTTTTCTTAATGAGTTACGTTTCATTTAAGAAATATATCCCTTATAAAGACTCATAAACACTGAGGCGAGAAGATGTAAGCGAAAAATTTGACCAATCACTAGCCTCACCACGTTCGCCTGAAACCGGTTTGAAATGCACCGCTCTGAGTTGACCAACTTTCAACTCGAAGCGGAACTTCACTGGGCGTAATGCTGGCGGACGTTTCAGCTGTGAAGAAGTCTAAAAAAATTTCTCGCTTGCCTCTTGAATCTTCTTTGCCTGTGGTGACGAGCCTTAAGATGATGGACTAAATATCAACAACTTGCACGTCATTTCCTTTTCAAGAAATTTCATGTGCCTTTCATGAACGAATCTCATTTCCAACAACAACACATTAACACAACCTTTTGAAGTTAATTATTTTTTAAAGTAAATAAAATTATTTAGTATATTAAATTTTGTTTTTGTAACCTATGTATATATAATTCGTTATTCATATAAACTTGATTTACTGCATATTCCATTAAAATATATATTTTCTTTTATTTTAAATACACATGAAGTTAAATTTTTAGGAAAAGAGATGAACTAGATTTTATTTTGTTCTTGAGGCGACTGGCAGTCAATTGAATACTTTCAATGACTTTCTAAATATATTTATAATATGTCACTTGGCTTGGTATTAGGGTATAATATGGTAATAGTTCTTCTACGTTCTCCCATATTGCTACTAATGAATTAAAAAAATTTGTGAAATAAATCCAATGGCTTGCAAAAAAATGTATGTCCTATAAAAATAACTGTACTAAACGAACATGCACTAAAATATTATAGAATGGCTAAGCAAAAAGAAAATTTGTACATTTTAAGCACAAAGTTGTTATATTTGTAATGCATTAAATGTTATTTGTTCTTAATAATAAAATTAACTTCTATGAAATCTTCTTTCTTTTGTAGATCTAAGGTAGCTTTTATAAACTTCTGTTCAGTAAAGAAATGTCTGAACACTTATTTGGTATGTTTCTAAAGCAGTCACTGTCTCTGTTGCTGATTATATTATTGAAAACACAAGTGAATGGTCACCCTTAACATTAAATTTTAACATTTCATTCCTTGAATTTTGGAAAACTAGAAATTGTTTTATCAAAGAGCTCAGGAAGTCATATTTTAAAACTGACTCCTTCAAAAATGCTGGAACCCCTAGTCACCATCTCTGGTTTAGGCTAAGATATATTGTTGTTATTACGCAAGAAAATTAATGAATTTTTAAAAAATTCAATGATTAGTTTAAATAATGACGATTTTCATTAAAAAATTGTATCAATGATGGATTTTTCTTTCTTTCATTTTTAGATAAAAGCCATTTATACAACAATTATTTGGTGGGTTGATTTATCTCCATAAAAGTTTGTACTACATAGGTATGTTGGGCATTGTTTTTAAGTCAAAAATTATATTCATACAATATTAAAATGAATTGATTACCTTGTTTCCTATTTCGGGATCTTGCAGTAACTAATATTCTTTTTTTAGCGAGACTGGAATCTTGAAAAATAGGTAAACATTTCATAATATTTAATTGATTGCATTGTTATTTTAACATTTTTAAACAGTTATTGTACAAATAATTTCTAAAGATTGTACAAAGGGAAAAATATATCCCAAATTTTATTTAGAAGCAGAAAATAATGAATAAGCATTTCAATGATGAACATGTGTAATAAAAAACTTGGTAGTAAAGTATAAAATGTATATGTACTTAAAGTACTGCCTAATATCTTCATTTCTTATTGATTGTGGTTCCAATCTATTTTTTTTTTTTTCCCTACAAATTAATTTCTCATTAAGTTTGGAAAATTTTTTTCAATTAATATTTTGAAATTTCAACCCAAAAAATAAGAATAAAGAGAATTCAACTCAACATGTTGATAATATAATATATCCTTATATGTACTCTATTCTGTTTCTTATTCATATTTTATCAGTAGAGATGTACAATTTAATTTTTTTTTGTAGCTAATTTGATTTCAACAAAATAAAGATTTTCATTGATTTCAAATTTTTATTATTGCCTTTTTTCTGACAGTAGATTTAAATACATAATACTTCAATCTGCCTAATTTTTATTTATATTTCTGTACTCTTCTTTACTTTTCTTGCCAATGCTGAAAGAATGAAGTATTGTTTGCAGAAAATGATATTTTTTGTAGATTTTTAAAGAGAATTATTAATGTCAAATTGGTCATCAAATATAAATCTTTAAATAAATGCTTTACAACAGTAGTCTCTAAACCTTCTGGTTCAAGGGACAACAGGCTTTGTTATTCTTAAGCTACTTCCTTAAATCTTTTCCTGGTTTTCCTCATTTGTAATAAATTGGTTTTGAGGATCTCAAGAAGGTAATTTTCTGTTTTTCTTTGTAAATATTAAAATGCAGTTATAATATTAAGCTTGTCACGTGGACATATTTTGCTACTTTCAAATAAAAAGTAAATTGGTCTTGCCACTCACATACTAAATTACAATGAACCTGACTTTTGAAGAACTTGTTTCTATGGGAGAAAACTGCAAACAACATCGACTTCATCTATTTTTATGAAATAGACAATAGTGTGCTTCATGAAATTGAGTTGCGGAGGATAAAATTTGGGTAATCAATAGGAATGACAGCTTGCTTTAAGTTGAAAGATAATGAAACAAGCCCATTCATTATGCCCTTAATACAATCAGCTGACTATGACAAACCCTAGGTCATACTGAATCTGCTAATCAAAATTTCTTTTACTGAGCCATTCTGCTTTTGCATTACTACTTTGCTCTCATTATTTATTACTTTTAGATTTTATTTGTATTTCATTTTTATTTGTTACAAATTTAATTCTTGACTTATCTAAATTATTTTGCAGTTTTAATTAACAATAAACTGATTTAAAGTAGTAATCAATACCTATATTATAGAGATAGTACAATACTGTGCTTAGTTTTATTTCTGTTTTTAAAGCTGACTTTGGAAGTTGTCGACGTGCAAGTTTGGAAGAAATGACTCCAACTGTTGGAACTATTTGGTGAGAGAAAAATTATTTTTATACAGTTTTTTTCCTTTTGCTTATTATTTGAAATATTTCAATATCATACCTCTCTGATATTAAAATATTGAGTGCAGGTATGTTGTTTTGTTATAACTAAAACCAAATGAATCTTCATGAATGTTATCTTAATATCTTATGTTAAGATAACATTCATTATGTTATCTTAATATTATCTTATGTTAATCTTATCATGAAGTAACTCAGCATATAGATTACAGTATTTTTATTTACTCTAATACAATTAAATTACTCTTTTTGATACTATACAAAACAAATTTAGTTCCATCTTTTTCAAGGATTGTATGACATAATTATTTATCTTTGTTAATATGCAACGCGTCTTTGTTTTCACTGTTTTGTATCTTTTGTTGTTGTCCTTTTTTTTTCCATCTTCTCCTTTCATATTTTTGGAATAACTATTCCATCTCCTACAAATCACTGATAATGTGTCTGTATACATTTTCTAATAAGAATTCCTTCCTGTCGGAAATAATATCAGTTTATTATTTTAACATGTTTTAAATATATGTCAGATTTATATTAAAATAAATTATCATAAATTTCAAATATGTTAATCTCTAAATAATTGCATAAGGTTCAGACTCTTTATATTGTCAGTACAACAATTAGTGATTCAAATGGTGTATCCCCATTGATTTCTTATAAAACAGAGTTAAAAGAAAAAATTGGTAGTTGCTGTAAATGTCTGAAATTTCATGCAAATATATACTTTGCTTTGGACAAACATGTATTCATATTATAATGAGGTTTTCCTCATGAAAAGGAAAATTTGTAGTTATGGAGGAAATATTTCTTCAAAATAATTAATTCAATTCTATAAACATATTGATTTCTTATACTAAAGCAGCTTTTGATAAAATATTTCATATTATTAGAACTAACAATGAAATTAAATTGAATTTTGAACACCAAACTATATAAAAAATGTAATTCTGGTACAAATGTGTGCTGTTGTAACACTTTCTGCAACAGAATAAATACACAAAAGAAACAAAAACTATGCAGCCATCCTTTATTAATGTTGTTAAATATTGAATTCATTGCAAAAATAATCAGGTGAAATTATTCATTTGTGAAATTTATTACATGATAGGGATTTTATGTACTACATAACAGTTTTATCTTAAACTCCTGTTCCCTTGAAACTTTATAAATTTTCCCAGAAGCTGCTAAGGTGGCAATTCTAAAATAGTGTGTAAAAGCTAGTGAAAAAAATTATAGTAAAGAGAAAAAAAAAAAAACTCATTTAGAAAATATTAAATTTTATCAATGTTCAATTCACTTTTACTGGCAAGCATTTTTTTTTTTTTTTTGTTATCAAATTTTTAGGAGGATAAAAAAAGGATAAGTAACCTACGTAATTTAATGTAGGTCTACTTATATAAATATATTACTATATTATTATAATAATATATTTATAATTATAATATTATAATTTTATAAATATATTACGTTTTTTTTTTTTTTTTTGTCTTAATTAAAATTATTGTAAATCTAAGTAATAGTAAAAAAAAAAAAAAAAAAAAAAAAGGGATATAACATTTGTGCAGATTTGATATCGTAATTTAAAAAGAAAATAAAACATATTAATTAAACTGACATATGCATTAAACTTAAGGCTATCTGCTTTAAAAATCATAATAATTTCAAAGTGAAAATAAACCCTTATGCTGGAGCATTCATTGTCTGTATTTATAGCTTTATTTTCTTAAGTACAACTTTTATTTTTATTTTACTTCCTCTCTCTTTTTATTTAGGTACAGAGCTCCAGAATTGTTATTTGGTTCAGAATATTACACAACAGCAATTGATATATGGTATGAAATCTTTCTTAAATAACTGTTTTCTAATTTAAAGGTGAAATCTTTTGATTGGATAACATACTATACTGGCATACTGTACTTTAATGAATAACAAGCTATATTGGCATCTCATCAGTTTTATATTTTTAATTTACAATGTTTACAATTTTACTTTCTATTGATTTAAATAGATGATTTCCAACTGCCAGTACTGCATGCCATACTGATATTATTGCATAAAATGTAAGTCATTACATTTCAATTAATTTAAAAAAGGTCTCAGGGTTTATAAATATCAGAATCAAAATTCTTTTAAAATAGTTATGATAGTTAAATCACTCTAAAACAAATACATGTATAGTATTGTCAAGCATATAAAATTAAGAAAATATCTGTCTAGACTTGACTGGACAAGTATATTAAAAATGATATTCTGAATAAATTTAATCAAATTAAAAATGACAAATTAAAATCAATATATATATATATTTTAAATATTTTAATATTCTTTTATTTGTGAATTTGTATTATTAAAAATATAACATAAAATGTTATTGTTTTTAATCACTGTAATTATTTAATTTTAGCTATAGATATCAGTGTCCTTAAAAATAAAATAAAATAAATTTATTTATAATTCTTGTTTACTAAATATTTGTTTATACATTTTAACATAATACTACTATTTAATAAAACTATTCAAGACTGATTCATTTGCTGGTCCAGTTAAGATTCAAGCGATTCATTGCTGGTCCAGTTAAGATAACAAATTTGTAGGTACATTTCTTAAAAAATTCTTTAGTATTCTTATTTCCTTGTAAAAAAAGTAGAAAAGTTTATGTTAATTAAAACATGATCAGGTGTTTTTACTTTCTCTGATACTTGACACTGTGATAATGGTTTGCAAGCTAGTACAAGAAAATAATAAAGCTTTGAAGCCGCTAACTTTTGTGCATTGCAATCACTGTTTTCAGAAATTAGAAGATGCAATGGTAATGCAATTAGAAGATGCAATTTGTTGTAAGCATCTATTATCAGCAATCAATTTACCTTTTCCTTTAAAAAATTAGACTTTCTGTTAAATTGTTTTGATAAACTTGTTTATAACCATTTTAATAAAGCATGTTTTAATTATAGGAATTTTTAACCAGTGAAAGCGGGGGTGAAAGTTTTTGGGTACATAATTTATTGGTAGATCAAAAAAAAAATATTTTATCTAGTTGTATCTAGTAATATTGTATTTATAAAAGCTATATTTTTTCTAAACATTAATAAGGAAAAATGTTGATCTATCTTATGTTCTTGCAAATTTATTTTCATAATCTTATTAAAAAGCTTTTTTTGAGTTATAAAATTTACAAAAAAGATAATAGTAAGATGAATAATACTTTCAGTTTGTTAATAATCATTATTTTAAAAAATTAAAACTGTGATAATATTAAAGACATAATTCCATTTTCACTGCAATTAAATGAATCACTAATTCTCACTTCTTTAAAAAAAAAATTTAAAGGGTCTACTGGTAGCAAAATACATAG
>BPLR01019503.1:0-79669 GCA_021605095.1 Caerostris extrusa | reverse complement strand
AACATCAACTTCAATCCTATTCGGGCTCTTAGCATTACGGTTGAAGAATTATTTCTCGTATAGCTGGATATTTTCAGATTTACAGAAATGTCTTTTTAGAAAATGGGGTATATGACTAAATCTGTGGGAATGGTTTTTCATAAAGTTCAATATATCCTCCTCAAATGAGTTATATTTTGAAAATATATGTCATTTACTAAAATAAATTACTTATATATATATATATCTATATATATATCTATACATATTAACTGAAGCGTTATTTGTAATTGTATACTTTAATGTTTGAGAGTATGTTTATTTGTAGGTATGTTATTTGCAATCAGAATGGTAATCTTTATAAATATCCTCTTCAAGAAATCATGAAATGTTTACACAAAGTTGTACGGCTAAAAGACATTTTGATATATAATTTATTTCTGTGTAAAATTTCTGGGATTTGAAATAAAATATTTTTTTACAGTTTTCAATATATGTAGCGAATTCAAACTTGAAGTCTTCCAAACATATTTTACCTTTTGCGCAGCAATTTGGACAAATATTTATCATATTGGTACATATATTTTTTCAGATTTTTTTAATCTCAATCAGCAATTTGTTTACAAAAAGAAACTAAGATTGAGTAAGATTGATTTCTTGAAAAGAGTATTAACCGCTTTTGGTGTAATTTTACTAAATTTATATTTGTAAATACATATGGTAAATACAGTTTCTTCTTATATTTTATTTTATTCGCGTAATAGTATACTTAAATAAAAGCAAAACAAAAATTTATTTGATCTTTTGGAACTTCTTATCATATGATTAACTTTATTATAATTTACGCTATTTTTTTATATTTAAAGTAATTTACTTCAATAATGGCCGCAACTTAATATTTTTTATAATTACTGACATATTTAGAATCTGTATCAAAACTCTAACTCTTCTTTAACAGCGATGAACACTTATTACAACGTCAACCTATGCTGAATAGGAGGAAAATGCCACAAGTTCGAAAAAAAAAAAAAGAAATGATCATGCAGTTTGAAAGCAAAGAACGAAACAGGAGTGATCAAGATCCATTCGACACGAACCCTGAGACGAAGAAAGAGATTCTCTTCCTTTCCCAGAAGAGACGAGTTTCCCATCGTGTTATCTATTTCCCCTTGAAGCTGTTTACTCCCACGTGTATTTCCATGCAGACAGCCTACTAACAGAAACTCTCAAAAGTGTTACTTCTTTGGTGCATATTTTAGTATTGGAACCGGATATCTTTCGAATGATCCTGTTGTTCTGCAAAGTGTTTTCTTTTGGATTGTTAGCTTAAGCTTTTGTCTCCGAGGGTGCCTTAAGGCAATTACGGATTGATTAGAATTCTTACTTCTATCTATTTGTTGTTCCATTGAAATCGTTGGAAAGGTTTACTTTAGATGAAACGGTAATGGTAATTGGACGCAGGAAGAAATACATACTTCGAAAAAAATCATAAGGTTTTTCTCTAACAATCCTTCCTAAAATATTTATGCAAGGCTTTTTTTCACAGTAGTATATTTTTTAGTTAAAATGTTGGATATGTTATTTGAATATGACCCAGAAATGTGACTGTTGAGCTAATAAAATTGAAGGAACTATCAAATAATAATTTTTCATGCTTATATTAAATTGCACGCTTGTTTTGTAAAATAAATCCCTTTCACAACAGCTATAGTATTAATTTCATACCGCTAAATTAAAGTTACGGTTGTTAGTTGTTACGGTTACGGTTATTGAATTAAAGACAATAGTTATAACCGTAATAACTGTATATAACAATTTCCAATTCAGAATACTTATAACTTACAAACTTGTTAAAATTGATACTTTTAAACTCGCGGAAGGTTTTCCATAGCTAAACGATACGGATAGTAATTTTACTGAAATAGAATATTTTTTAAATTTTTCTTTTAAGATGCACAGTTATAAATGCAAAATTCACACATTTAGAGAACTATCACTTTTATGTTTTCCTACCAAAACTAGCCTTGAACACTTTTACAAAAAATTTAGATACACAAATCATATTTAGCAATAAAAAATGGATATATAACTATAAGTTTAAAGTTATTAGTAAAATATATTTTGAATTATTTCAAAATATTTTTTGTAAATTCAATTTTCTATACCTGCTTAACTTCCACATATCATATATTTAAAGAATAGAATTTGTTTGCAGTTTCCAAAATGCTTTTCCCAGGGGTAATCGTTATAACATGTCTTTGTGGAATTTCAAACAAATCAAAACCTTTTTCTACTTTTCAACGACCATAGAAAGTTTTCAGTGTTGCCACATAATCTATTGTTTGTACTACCACATGGACTTTTGTTTGATTGCCAATTTGACAATTGATTAATAGAATATAATCTCAGACTCCTCAAGACACACATCAAATGTTTGTAAATTGTTGTACAGATTTGGTTGTAGTATTTTAGTTGTAGGTGTACATCAGTTAAGCAATATATTTCTCAATGAAATTAAAATACATTCGTGACCAAAACATTTACTGAATATATTAGCTAAATTTTATAAACTGTAAACAAAAAGTATGTTTTGTTTAAATATAAAAAAGTTTTACCAAATTCCATGAACCTACCTAAGTATTTTAAATCGTTAATTTTCATTTCATTATATAATAGTCACACAAATCTTTACTCGCTTAATTATGTTCAAACAAATGCATTTCCTACTACAATGTGACATTTCAATGGGCTCCTATACTGCTTGAAATTACTTCGGCAGTAATTGCCTTTGACGCTTTGTGTAGCATCGTTATGGGTAATAAACTCAGTTCATTAAAAGGAACCATCGAATTTCTTGTCCGGGAAACTACTGAGTCAGGTTTGAATATTTGGGAACATTTTGGAAATTTGAAGCATCTAGGACAGTTTTGAATTCATTCAATGTATTCCTTTTAAATAGTTACAAACTGAACTGATTTCATGTTAATAATTAGAATGCCAGGCTAGTTTAAATTATTAAATTATATAATGAAATAGTTAGGCATTAAGTAAACGTAAATTTACAAAATTATTTGATGTACACATCAGAAAATACGATAACTATTATAACATATCCAGACAGTTTGAAACTATATAACATTTTAATGAATATAATTTAAATAGGATCAAACTTTTTACATCACCACAGTAGTTTATAAGCTAAACAAGTAGATTTGCACTATTTGGTAGTAGATCTGCACCATTTTGGTGAACTTTTAGGTTAACTGATCTACATTTGGATGTCGTATTAGTTTAAACTCTAAAGCCCTCATCTATACAAACTAATCATCTTTGCAAGACTGCTTAAAGGGAACGTCCAATTTAATTCTATAATTTTATTTTTACATTTCCGCTATTTTTTTTTTTTTTTTTTTTTGAAGGTTAAAAGTAAAAAAATTATTTGTTCTCAATTTCTCACTATATTTAACCAATAATTTCATTCAAATTGCTTTACGAAAATGCTAGCTTATTCAGTCAAGTTATTTTTTATAAGTATTCATTAATTTACTTTTACAATACGTTTTCTTGTTAAAAACTCATTTATGTGTATATTTTTTGGATAGGACATTATATATTATACAACAATTTGAATTCCTCCATTTAAAAACATCGAATTAATAATATCTTAAATTAGACATTATTTAGCCTCATTATTTAAATTTTCATAATAATATATTAAGTCACGCACTTCAATTGCATGTCGTTGGTATGTTTTTTACCTGTCCTATAAAACTCAAGTAGTTTCTGTAAATCGATACTCAAAATATCTTTTAAATGTCGTTGAACATGTCGTAACGACGTCTGGTAAAATTACGAGAGACTTCAATTAGGGTCAATAACGCATACAACTCATCATACTGAGGGATTTCAAATTCGAAGTAGGGAAAAACTAGAAAGGTAAAAAAAAAAAGGTTTGCTCCTTTTTCGATAATGATGATGATACTTGCGTGCGAGTTCAAGTATTTCCTAATATTGCAGAGTTTTTTAACAAATCTATATTTCCCTTTTCTTTTTTTTTTACAAAAAAATGTTGTTTTTTAAATAGCTCCTTCTGGTTCTTTTGAAATCAAAGTAATTTAAAGTATCGAAGGATTTAGGTTGTGAGATTTGCCATAATATGAAATCAATGGAGTTACATTAAAAATTTATTGTAACATAAGCATTTAAACAGTTCCATCATGTTACCTTCAGCATTTGAATTCCTCATCGCCGATAATAACTTCTCTTGAATATTACCATTTTTTCAGAAAATATTGTTTTTTGTAGTGAAAGTAGGATGCAATCATCGTCACTGAGTAGCCAATCAGAAGATCAATAAAAGGGAAACTGGTAGAAATGATGGAGAAGAAAATAATGTATCTGAATTTCATTGGTGGCATTTGAACTAATTTTTTTGCTTTAATGGGATAAATCAACGAAAATAGATTTCTTTAAATTGCATGAAATAAAATTGTTTGTTAGTATCGCTTCATTGTTAATTTATTATTATTACATTAGTTCATTATTATGTGTCGCGTTATTGGCAAAATAAAAGCAAAGAGACCATTTCACGACAACTAATAATGGGCTATAAAACCTTCTGCATAAATAAGACTTGCAAATGGTATCGGTTATACATAATGATAGGTAGTTTTCCACTTAATTAAATTAATAATCACAAAATGCAAGCTTCACTACACATATGATTTTAAAGCATTTATTGATAAAATTCTGTAATCCCAGACAATCTCCAATAAAGAATGCTTAAGAGCAGCGTAAACTGTTAATTCTAAAAAGCTTTTATTAAATTTCTTGAAAATGCAAATTTTTTATTTTTTTTTAATTCCTATTTTAAAAAATTGAAGAAAATATAATGTAATTGTAAAAAAAAAAATATTGTTATAAAAAATTTTATAATAAAAATATATTATTTAACACGATTACCATAGCAAAATCACAATTAATTATTTATGCAAAACATACCCAGAATTTAATGTACATGTGCATTGGATATAGTTTTTATTGCATTTAAAAAATTACTATTTGAACTGAATTGCTAACTAAGTTAATTGTATTTAAAATCCTTTTCAGCAATACACCCTTCTGCATAGAATTTATTTATTTTTTATTATTTATAACAAATGAAATAAATTATTTATAAGTTAAATACATAATTTTTATTTTACATTTGAATTAATTTAAAACAATTTATTTCACATAGTTTTGTCTTATCTATTTAATTCACTTTAATTGGTTTCTCTTTGCTTTATAGTCATCATTCATTTTGCTTGGATATTCAGTATTTTGCTACCATAAAGGGAAAAACCTTTTAGAGATATAATGACACATTTTTCTTCGAAAATAAAAGTCTGGAAATTATTATTCAACAAAATACTTTATTAGGAAATGGAAAATGCATAGTTTGAAAGTTTAAGGTTACTTTCAATTCTAAAGCTGCATTTTTATAAAACATATCCTGCGATCTACAAAAAAAAAAGATGCCCATTACATTTTAATCCTTTCATTTTCCTTTCAAGAGAAAGTTGTTGAGTGCCGCTGAAGAGTGGGTATCATTTCTTGGAGATGCTGCAGAAGGCCAGTAAAGGAGCAAAAGAATTTATATTTTTAAGACAACGTGACGATTTTGTGAGAAGACTTTGAAACTGAAAGATTTAGAATATTATTTTTTTTTTTTAGAGAAATGTTGCATTTCTAAGTGTACTTCTCCCAAAAAAAAAAAACAGCAGTAAACAAACAGAAATATATTCATTTTCTATATTTACACATTTCTCATATGTTATTAGTATATGCTAGTGAGATTGATACGAGTTCTTTTTCTTTGAGCAAACATGTTTAGGTTAACTTTGACCAATTAATATGCTTTATTACATTTAATGACTGCTGAAAACTCTTTGATGTCTCATAATGTCCTACTGTAGTTCCATATTTCCATTTATATAGTTATATATATAGTTCCATTTATATAGAATATTAATATAGTTCCATATTATATTCCATATATTGTTCAAAGTTTTATCTTTTGTAATCATGATTAAAAAAAAAAAAATCTTTAAATTTTTTATTTAATAAATTTACATTTCCGGATAAATATAAATCATACTAGATTTTTTCAGTTTTAGTCTGTTAATAAATACCTAGAAATATTGAAGCTAATATGGTTTGATTAAAAAGTGATAAGTCTCTATTAACTGATGAAGTAAAATTGTTAAACTTAGTTTGAAATATTTTTAATTTGTGCAAAATCTTAACTCTGAATACCTTTACTTTTTTTTATGCAAAATAAAAATCTGAAGAATTAATTTTTGGTTATCTCTGTAGCAGGGAAAACACAAATGGTGAACGGAGAACATTGTCTGACAATAATGTTACACATAATATATATATATATTTTTATTTCCAATGGCAGATTATGAACAGTTACTGCAATAAAAAGAATAACGAAAAATAAAAAATAAAAGAGAAAAACAACAAAAACATGCTGCAACAGAGTTCATTAATCTGACATATCTCTAGCCTCCCAATATCGCTCGGCGAGAAACGTCTTGCTCAGAGCAGGACAGTGAAGTAGATGCGTGGAGTCCATAGCCTCTCCGGAGCTGCACAGGAGTGCATATCGGGGAAGGAACAATTTTGAGTCTGTAAAGATGTTTTCGCAGGCAGTCATGTCCAGTGGCTAGTCGGAAATGAGCGACTGCTCTACGCCTTGGAACATTACATAGATTTGGGATGGCATTCTTCCAGGACTTTTGGGAAACACGGTTATAGAGGTCTTCTTGAGCGCGGACTTTAATTGATCTTTTGATGAGATTTTTGATAGAGTGGAAGGGTATAGGACGAGATATTTTTTGTGTGATTAAAGCCCACTTTCCCTTTTAGCCAGTAAGTCGGCTTTCTCATTGCCTGAACCCCACAGTGGGCAGGAACCCACTGGAAAGTATGTAATTTATATTTGCTTTCATATTAATAACAAATTTGAGATACTGCGCCCTTGTTATTTTCTTCAACAGAAATAAAATTAATTTTCTTCTGTTTGAATAAATAATGTTATGTACTTCGAACTAACTATAGAATTAACATAACATTAAAAAAACAATATTATATTTGTAAAACGATACATAATTACAAAAGGTTGCTTTAATTTACAAGCATATATTTTATTATAAGTTTTCCAAATACTCCCAAATAATATATGGTTGCACCATATAAAAGTATTTAAGAAAATAGAATTTTGACTATGACAAATCTAGTGTTGTGAATCAAATTATTTTTTAGTCAATTCGAAATATATTCTTATGTTAGTAATAATTTTGAAAATTTTTGTTACTAAAAAGAAGATCATAAATATTTATTTTAAATACTTATTCTACTTCTTTCCAGTATTACAATTAATATATTTTGAAGGTAGGAAGAAATCCATACAAACATGTTTCTGTTCGTTATTTTCATCTCTGTCAATACCTTGAAACAAAATATCTGATGTCAACCAAACCAACATAAATATTTTGTAAATAGACGGGGTTTTTTTTTATTGGATCTTTGATACTCTATACCTTTTGTATACGCTTGGATATTATATACTCTTTGCATACTCTGTCACATGTTGAATTTTGTAGAAAAGATTCGCCCTCTACAGACTCTCTCTTAAACAATGCGTCATTTTTGGCAGGTGATTTTTAACACCTCTGGATGAAAAATTGCTGTCATCTACATATATTATTTTAGGGAAGAAATCTTTTAAAGTTTTATTTAAGAATATTGCATGTAAGCCTTTATTTCGCTGGTGTGTAAAATCAAGAGAATTTGCATATTTTTCGATTTTCTCGAAATTTCTTGACTAAACGTAAAAGCATTTTCCCAAATGTTTTGTGTTAAATTCTTAAGAGTATACGAGCGTGTGGTTCGTACAAAAGGAGAAAAGAAGAACCTTACCTGAAATTTCTTTCAGGTTCCTAGATAAAATTCGTAGTTTTTTTCTTCAAATTTGGAAAAAATTGGTCAGCAAAAAGTAAAAAATTAGTAAACACCGAAATTTGAGTGATGAAGTGAGGTGACGAATCGTGAGAAGACTGGAAGCAGGGCAGTTTCCTGTGCACATTGATGGAGACTGAAATTATGACTTCCAGACTTTTATGGAACATATAGAAACAGTTTAAGAAAAGTCAATCCCTATAAAAAATGTCTGGTCAAGTTTGTCTAGAAGCCACGATTGTAAAAATACCAATATGTTCCATAACTAAATAGCTTCTTAATACTCCCCAGATATTGATGTGGTCGTAAGAATCCGAGATTTAAGGTCACTATTTCAAGAGTACTGCTTAAGTGAGACTCTCAGAGTGAGTGTTTATACAAGAAAATCTGCATCACTATTACTTCTCATATCAGGAAAACTTATTTAGCATTCTGCAGGCAACTTCAACTCTGGAAAGGAGATCTGAAGAGATCCATTTCATTCACTGATGGATCCCGATTTATCCTAACTTTCTTTACTCTACGCAAGTTGTCTTTTGTCAGGTACTCTATGACTGCTATGAAGTACAGTGATGCGATCTTGAAGACTTACGTTTGCCTTTTTAGTGATGCATTTAGCTCTACTTTCATATATTGTACACAATATATATCCACATATTGTTTTATTTGTATGTATGAATTTCTGGAACATTAGAATAATAGCTAGATGGACTGGTAGCTAGAATACCAGACATAAGATTTATAGAACATGTTTGGGACGTTCTTCATTAATAACTGAAAATTCCATTCCTTTCCAGGAATCATGAAGAGCTGGAAAATATTGTTTCTGTATAAATAGGTCTGATTGATACAAAGGACTCTTAAATTGAATTAATGTAGTTAGAGTTGTTTAATTGTGAAAGGGGAACATAGCCTTTATGGACATTTTATAAGATATGTTTTAGAACATCCGATGTTGAGAATCATTTGTTTGTATCAAAAAGGTATATTGTTATGTTTTGTGTTATACTGATGTTCGAAATTTATTTTATTAAAATCTGTTTAATAACTTTGGAGATCATCTAAAATAAATTTCACTTAATTTTGAATGTCAAAATAATTAGCTATTTTTAATTTTATTATATATTTATCAAGTTATTACTAAGAATACAAAAATTCATTTGATATTGATGGGAACCAATAATTTGTAGAAATAAAAGCATTAAGTAATATACATATCATTTATATTTTTAAGTAAATGTAATATACTGAAAGCATTATTTTATTAAAAAAATATGGAAATGCTTATTAAAAATAAACTTTTAAATTGGGCCTGTGGACGAATTGATAAATTGTAGAAAAAATAATATAATAAAAAAGGTCTGGCTTGGTCTCTTGCACTCTATAGAAAATAATTTTACCTGAAAAGGTTAGAAACGTGCAGAATATTAAAAAAGAAATCGTAATTGTGTACAATAAAAAGGGAAAATATAAATTCTTAAGAAAACATTTTCCTGTAGGCTATATTATATTATTATTACCATGTATATCTAATAAAATAATATTGCATATTCTTATTTATTATATTTTAATAATTTTTGTTTGTAAATTATTAATTTCAAAAAAAAAGGACGACTTTTTCTTAAAACCCAAAGATTATTTTTTGAAGCAGATAATTAATGTATTTTTAGTTCCAAAAGTAAAAATTGAAAAAATGTTCCTTTAAAACGTCTACGACTCATATGTATTTGCATTTTCCTTTATCAACGATTCAACTGTCAATGTAATATGATTTCTCGCAGACCTTAGAATTATTTTAGATTAAAAGCCATTTATGAAGTTTTTTATTTATTTTTAATTTCTCTCATTGATTTCAAATAAATCCATAACATATATTTTCTGAATATAACAATTATAAAATAAAAGATTGCGGAAATTCACATTTTTTTAAAGATAAATTTAATTACATTTAACCCAGCATTTGATGCCCAGATAACTGAAAAATGCAACAAAAAAAATTGCAATTTTAAGAAGAATAAAAAATATAGTACATGAAGGCAAATTTTTAGATCAGAAGAATTTGTATGATGAGCAAAAACTAATGAGCTGGATTAATTTTAAACACTCCATATCTCCAGCCTTTCTCAATGAAAAATATTCTTTTCTGGAAGAAACAACATTTTATCTAAATCCTTCGATTTTTAACTTTTTTTTCCTCTTATTTTTTTTTATTTTAAAATTGTGATATTGAGATGCGATGGATATTTTTAATCAGTAAAGACAGTCATTTTTCAGAGTAATTATCTTCTACAAATTTTTATTAAAAAGTTGTTTGCATTATATATTAATGGATTGACATTAGAAAAAAAAATTGTATTTTCCAATTAAATAGTAAGCCACGAAATAATCCCTTAACACATGACAAGTCTACATATTAAAAACTATAATTTATTTTTAATTAAAAAAAAGGGTTTATTTTCCGTATCCAACAAATATAGGAAAAAAAATCTGAATTGGAAAATATTAATTTTAATTATAGTTCTAATGCATGGACCTAGTCAACAAATAAACCCTTTGTATTTGGCAAGATGGATCTATATTAAAAATATATTTTAATATTTTTAGAAGTAAAAGATTGTTTTTGTTTTTATGAAACCAAATATAAGTAACAAGCTTCATATATGAGAAAATTTCAAAATAAGTAAATATTATTAATTTTAATTAAAATTCATATTCATTAATAAAAATTTGAAGAAAAAAATTCTTAATAATTTTCTTTATAAAATAATTTTATTAAACAATTAATATTAATGTTAGAATTTTCCTCAACCGTTACACTAAAAGGAAACTATAAAGCTTTATGTATAGGAAACTTTTCGTTTTAGTGATTGATAGATTACATATAGCCCCCTAATAGTACTTTAAATTTCGAGAACATTTAAATTCATTTAAAAAACAAATATGTGTTTCTGGATTACAAATATTCATATTCTAGATTTTAAATTTTATAGTTTAACATTTCTATTAATTCTAAATACCTTATCCGAATTTCTAAATTTCTCAAACATTTGATACATGCAATGCACAGAACAGTCTTTCAGTATTTAAATATCGCACAAATTCTACTGTTATTTCACGTTTTACTGTGTTTTTCGCAATTATTCGCCCAATTACTGTTATTTGAAATTTCAATTTTTTGTATTTTATAATTCGTAATGTAGTTCTAGTCTATGATTAGACTAGTTGATTTGGTAGGAATAACTTTTTGAAATTATTTTTAAAAAATTTTTATAAATATTTATTTTTATTTTTATTTTTATTTGTTTACTACAGAGGCCGCAGTGCACATCAATGGCATAACAATAACGCAAACAGTCAGTTTAATCAATTTGTCTGTTTTATAAAAGGTAATTTATATTTAAAAGCATAATAAATACAAAACAATAGTATGCTTCCATGCACATGTTACCGTAACGTGTGCTGGCATGACCTCAAGATAAAGAGTAGGACTTAAAAATTATTTTTGGTTGAATGACAAGTGATGCCGAACTAAAAGACTTTTTACCAAGACCTACGGGTGCTCCATCACAACAGAATCTGCCCTTTTCCGCCATCCATGAGTACATTACTCATGCGATGGTTGTCCCACTGCAGGACACTGATGAGTGGTAACAATAGTTCTCATCCATCTTGCTTTCAATTGTAGTGTAATGCAAACTTAAAACGCATTTGCATTGTAGCAGGATCCAGGTGTTGCATTTTGGGTAAAGCTGCATCTGTTACAATAACCCATTCATTTGTTTTAAAATTGACTTAATTCAAAAATTCCATTATGATGAATATATCATTGAATAGTTCTTGGTACAAAAACAAGAAAAACTCAATTAAAAAACAGAAATAATATGTACATTCCGTTATTTATATCATTTTTGTAAGCTTATTTCTTCCCTATATTTGATATTGGAAATTTTCACATATTATAACTAGACTAAAATTGGCCCTATTGGAATTAAGATGTTTAAATATTTAAAAAAGCAGCTTTTAGATTAACTTGTTAAAATATTTTTATATACTTTTTTTTAAATAACACTTTAACTTATATATAATTCATAGAATTCATAAATTTTAGCTCCGTTGCAAACGGTGCTTAAAACTGTAATTATAATAAATCCATAACAAAATACTCCTAACATAAAAAACCTGACATTCAAAGTGTTAAAAGAATAAAAGAAATTAAAAGATAGAGAAATGAACTAACTTTAAAAAGCAAGAATTGACAAATTTATAAGTAGTTGAATAGACACGCATTTTACTGGCAACTTGACAAATGCTGGATGACCATTTAATTTCTTCGAGTTTTAATTCTTTCCTAAAGCCTTTTAAAAATATTGAAGCTTAGAGCTTGAAATAATTGGATAAAGAAGTGTGAAATCAGTATTCATTTTGTTAAACAATCTTAACTTGTGTATTTTATATGTATAAAATAATCTTACAGTCTAATTTTTTTTCTATGTGAATTAACCCATATAATCCCGTTTGCTTATAATAAAAATCAAACAAAAAATTTAAAAAGATTGTATCAATATTTTGTAAAAAAAAATTTATAAATAAATGACGAAACAATAAATATTTAAAATTACATTAAATAAAAATAATCAATGATAAAATTCTTGATGCTCTTATAAAAGAAATAAAAATTTTATTTTCTGGAAATAATTATTTATTTTTGTAATTTTCATGAAACATTGTAATTATAACTTTAAATATAATCACGCCAGTTTCTTTTTTTTTTTTTTTCATATGAATGAAAAAAAAACCTGAAACTTATTTGACAGCAATAAGTCAAAAAAAGTTTTTTTTTCAAAAGCCTGGAAACAAAAAGACTGCACTACTTTTCTGCTCTAGTTAAATTGATAGCATAGAGGCAATATAAATATATATGAACTACACCTAATAATTGGTAATAACAAAAACAGCACGTTTGCCCTTTTATCCGAAAAATAAACTCATTTTTACGTCCATTATTCAATATTAGTGGATCTCTTCTCACGCAATGGAGGATTGAAATTATTAGAATTAAAACCTCCTAAACCTCTAAACCTCCGACATAAATTAAAGTTTCATAAGGCAAGCTTAAGAAGCATTCAAAAAGCGTTTTGAGAAGGTGAAGTGCTATTTAATGCATTTTCTTGGTAAAAATCATCAATATTTATCTCCTTTAATTGTATTCACACTAAATACTGAAGAGATGGTCAGAAGATGTGAAGAGTTGAAAAATATCGTTGTCCTGTTATATTTATATCAGCATAACTTTTTTCGGAATATTACTCGACGAAAATTTGAGCCCTTAATTAGATCTTTAAATATATATAAGAATTTTGGTATTCTGCATAAAATATATAATTAATTTATCCCTGAGAACGAATATACTTTTGGTAAAGTTGTTTTTCTTCACATTATATTCTAAATTTCTATGCAGAATTTGAATTTAAAATATTAGTTGGTACTATTAAATTTTGTATAAAGCATATTTTTAGTAAAGTGATAATTAAAAAGTAGATTAACTACAGACCTATTGCAACAGTCTCACATTTTAATTTAAATCATGAAAAAATAAATGAAAATTTCTGTAAAAATATAGAATATGTGGAAATTAAAATTTCAATATCTGAAGTTATGCCAAAGAATTTACATTTTGACAAATTTTACTTAAATTAACATGGTGAAATTCGCTGTCTATTCTCAATATAAGTATGTACTCTAGATATTGATCAGATTCAGAATAGGGAAGTGTATTTCTAAACCTTCAAAATTTTCAAACTACAGATATTTTTTTCTAAATATATAACATTAGCTCGTCTACATGTCCAGCCCTTGATTCTGAACTCTCCTCATACTCAAAATATAACTAGATACAGATCATATTCAACACCACGAATTTGTTTTCTAAAATTTCAAAACATATATATGTATTTTAATTACATATTAGATTCAACGTGACAAAGTCTCACATTAAAGATTTCGATTTAAATCATGAAAAAATAAATGAAAGTTTCTGTAAAATATTGAATATGTGGAAATTAAAATTTCTACATTGAATTTAACGGAGTTTGGCTTCTGAAACTTCATAATACTTAATATATCTAGAAAATTTTAGATTCAACATTGTTAAGTTTGTTTCGCAAATTTATAAAATACATATTTGTATACTCGCTACTTATCAGATTCAGAGAGATTATGTTATGTTTCTAAAACATGCTATTATTTAAAATATAAATGTGTATATCACATTCAGCGTAATTAAGTTCTGTTTCTAAAATATAGTAATATTTCACATATACATATGTATATAAGATTCAACATTATTAGATTATGTTTCTAAAATATAATATTATTCAAAATATATGTATATCAGATTCAGCATGGTGAAATTTGTTTTCTAAAACTTCAAAATACAGACATGTATTCTATTCCTTTCTCAAAACTTCCGAATGTTCAAAATATATATATGTACTATAGTTACACATAAATGCACACTAGTTTATTTAAATACTTATTTTGGAAATATAAGAAAATATCAAACATAAATGATCAAAACTTTCTTCCCTATGAACAATTGTGTTAATGCATAACAAATAATATCTACATGTGCAAAGTTACAAATCGTTCTTCACCATAAACAATTTTATTAATGCATTACGAAAAATGTCTAGAGACGCTAAGTTTCAATTGGATATCTGAAGTTTTGAAAAAGAAGAATGCAGAGTTCCTTTCGTGAACTTTTAAATCCAGTTGGAAAATTCTCTCTTTCAATATAAACTCCGAATTCTATTCAACAGACACCTAAATCTCTTTCGCGGAAATCAGTCGCCTTCACTTTAATTTTATGTTCCAACATTCTGTGGAACCCCAAGTAAAATTTGTCTTCTTGTTAAGAGTCGAAGGAGATCCACCCACCCCGAATTCGAGGAACAAAATATTGTGGATAAAATTATTTACAGTAAATCGGACTGAATCTAATAATCCATATATAAAATGTTATTTATTTTGGTCAATAAAGAAAGGTTTATGTATATTTGTATACAGATTTTTCAAAGTGTAGAATAAAAGTAGTTTTAGTAATAAATATGTATCCGTATATGTATTTTTAAATTGTAATACAAAATGTACGTGTAGTGTACTTGCGAGATATTTTATTGTAGTAATAGTGTTAATCGATTAATAGATTTTCGTTATAAAAACCATGCTGGAAGATATAAAATATAAAGAAGTCTGTTTATTCTTTATCTTCCAGTCTTTTTAATTGACTTTATCTTGTGAATATATTTTTTTGTACGGTTTTACTCTAATACCTAAGTGTACAATTTGTTTAAACTCATTAGTGTAATATCCTGGTTATATTTCTTCAGAAAATGAAGTATAATGTAGATTTTTAGGTATTTTAAATATCATTGCATATAATTAAATATTTCTGTCTTTTTTACTAAATATTATTAATTTGTTTATATATAAATAAAATAAATAATATAAAATTATAATAAAATAAATAATTTTATATTATTTATTAAAATAAATAAATAATAATTAAAATAAATAAATAATATAAAATTATAATAAAATAAAATTATAATTGTTGCATTGTTTCCTAAGACAATAAGTTATTTTAAACATAAACTAAACAAATGAATATTATGTCAATTAATTCAATAATCAATTCACCATTTTGTCATAGACTGATAAAAACTGATGAGTTTCTTAACTGTACCATTTTTTACTTTCTGCCATATAAAATTTATCTTGCTATTTATAATGAGTTTGTAATAAAACAAAAATAGAAGTTTCATTATAAAATTCCCAATAAAAAAATTCATTTGATATTAATGCATTGTAATTCATGTCTTCTTTATATATTTTGTTTTCCAATACCTATCTTGAAACTTTAAAATTGAAGTTTCGTTTGCTCTATTTTTTATCGGAATAAATTTTTTCGCTGCCATAGCTTATAGAAGTTATACTTTATAGAAGGGTTTTTGCATTTTTAAAATGTTATTTAAACAATTCTACACTGATTTAAGAAGAAGCGATTTCGTTACTCTGTAATTAATTAACACATTTCAATTCACAATTATAAAAGATTTTTCTTAATTCCATATGAAACTCACAATAAAGCTTAAATTAAATAAATTCTTTTTTTTTATTTTTGATGAGTGCATTTAATTTTTAGTTAATGTGTTTACTTTTAAAATTGCTATATTTATGGATTACATTACACCACTTATAAAGGTTTTAATCAATAATATATAGCCATAATTTAAATTTACTAACTTATAAAATTTATTGGGGATTATTAATTTTTGCTCTACATCCATTTGAATTTTTTTGCATCATTCTTACCCAATTGACACTTTCGAAAAATTTAAAACGGTCCATACCAAAAAGCCTTTTAAAGATTTTGTGTTCAAAGATAAGTGTTTAAATTTTCCCAATGATAAAAATACAATCACACAAATACAAAATACACAATAATGTTATACAATACAATAGTATTTTAACAATTCTACACAGCTGTAAAAATGTGTCAGCTTGTTACTCTGTAATTACTGCTTTGGCGCATATCAATTCACAATTTTTCAAAGTTTTTCTTAATTCTATACAAAGGTGACACTATATTTTTAAAGGCTTTAAATAAATATATTTTTTTCTTTTTTTTGTGTGCATTTAATTTTTAGTTAATGTGTTTTTACTTTTAAAATTGCTGTATTTATGGATTACAATACACCACTTAAAATGGTTTTAAATTATCACATAGAGTCTCATGCGTTATCCTAAATTTGCTAACTTATAAAATTTATTTGTGATCAATAATATTTGGTCAACATTCTTTTGAATTTTTTTCATCATTCGAAAAGTTTGAAAAACGCTCCATATTCAACAAAGTGCTTAAAAATAGAAATATAAAAATTGATTAACAAAAAGCAAAAGCCCACAATTTATAATTTCATTTAGTCCAATAAAGTTATGCATTGAAAATTATTAAGATTCTAATTAGTTTTACAGTTTATGATGGTACTTTTGCTTAACTGCGTGAAATGCTCTATCGTTTTCAATAGTTTTGAAAATAACGTAACTATTCAAAAGGATCATGTAGGTCTTTGCTGGTCTTTTTTTTTCCCCCATTATTGGTAAATTTTGCAGGTTCAAAGCAATTATGTTTCTTGGTTCTAGTGCATCTGGCAAACACGTAGATGATTGTCTTCGATGCCTTAAGGCAAGACTGCACCGACGTTACTCACTTAGCACTACCCAAGAGGTGTGTGTAGTTTGAAGATAAGCTACAGACGCGGAGTAACAATACCTCCTCAACGCTCTACGATCATGTTAGACAGGGACCTGCGATTTAAAGTGGATTCCGAACCACTATAACCATCCATGGCACCGCCGGGTTTCGAACACGAAACCTGTGGTACCAATCGCCAGAGCGCTAGCCAATCGGCCATTCAGGCCCGAAATCAAAATATATTATAATTAGCAAAAGCTAATCCAAATATATTACAAGTAATCATAGAATTAGAAATTGTTTCTCTGCTTGTAATCGATACAATTAGTTTACGTTTGTAAAACTAAAAATAATACTTTGTAAAAATATCATGCAAGCTATATTTCAGTTATAAAATTAAACATTTTGTATAGGTAGAAAATGCCGTATAATAACAAAAAAACTCATTATGACTAATTTCTCTTATGTACATTTCTAAACCTTACTATACGCCATTCTCTTTTAAAACATTTTTTTTACTTTGGCATTACAAGTTTATTCAACTTTTCTGTGTTACAAGAAACGTTTTTTAATATAATTTTACAGACAACATGGCATATCAGTTAAAGGACGTTTACTGTTTGGTGTTTAATAAATGTCTTTTTCTTTGACGTTAAATCTTTCTTTCCCTTGCCGTCAAAAAAGGGTAAAGTATTATTCTGTTCGTTCACGTATTTCAAGGACATTCTAGGACGAAATTTAATTTTCTTGGCATTTAGGCCTTTATTGCTCTGTATATCTTCTCACGCTGAAAAGCAATTGTTTTGGGAAAAAAAAGTTTAGTCACATTTTTTTTTTTTTTTTTTTTATTAATCCCTGTACTGCTAACAAAATTTTTCTTTTATAGATATATTTACTTACTTATCTGATACATTGAAGACAGTGACAAAGATTCAATAAAAATTCTATTTATATTTGATTTCTGTTCTAAAAAATGAAAATAAAATAGAGACTTTCTCAAAATAGTGCATATTTTTCATTTTTTCATAGTCTTCAGATTTTCCAAAAAGAAGACTTTTATGGTTTGTCCAAAAATAAAAGTTCTGTAGCAACAGTTATAACGACACATGAAAAGCAATTCGGCAATAATTGCTGCCTTACATTTTCTAATCAGCTTTGTCAAAACCCTTACAATTCAAGATTTTTTTAATCTCACACATACAGACGTACCACTATTAATCAGTTGTACATGCACACGCACACGCACGCACACACACACACACACACACACATGCACGCACGCATTATATATATATATATAGCAGCTGGGTTAGAAAATTTTCGTAGGCTGACACATAGATGGCGCTACTAGTATTAATTCCATATAATTTTTAGTTAGCCCTGATCTTCAAAAGACACGTGTATAAATTTGACAGCTGTTGCACTATTAGTATGTGAGTTATAGCATTTTTAGTGAAGCAACTTTTGTTAGTTTGAAAAAATGGATAAAAAGGAATTTCGAATGTTAATTAAAGCATTGCTTTTGGCAAAAAAAAACATACTATTGAAGCCAAGGCTTGACTTGATAAACATTATTCGGACTTTTGCACCAGGAAAATCAACCATAGAGAAGTGGTTTGCTAAATTTAAACGAGGCGAAATGAGCTCCGAGGATGATGCCCGTAGTGGACGCCCAAAGAGGCTGTTACCGACGAAAACATCAAAAAGTCCACAAAATAATTTCTGATAACCGTAAAGTGAAGTAGATTGAGATAGCTGAGACCCTAAAGATATCAAAGGAACGTGCTGGAGATATCGTGAATGAATATTTGGATATGCGAAAGCTCCGTTCAAAGTGGGTGCCGCGCAAAGCTTACAATCGACCAAAAACAACAACGAATTGATGATTCTAAGCAGTGTTTGGAGCTGTTCAATCGTGATAAACCTAAATTTTTGCGTCGATATGTGGCAATGGATGAAACATGGCTCCATCATTTCACACCGGAGTCAATCGACAGTCAGCCGAGTGGACTGCACATGATGAACACTAAAAATACTATAACTTTACTAAAAATGCTATAACTCATATACTAATAGTGCAATAGTTGCCAAATTTATACACGTGTCTTTTGCAGGTTAGGGCTAACTAAAGATTATATGAATTCAATACTAGTAGCGCCATCTATGTGTCAGCCTACAAACTTTTCAGTCCACCTGTTATGAGTGTGTGTATCTATGCGTACGTGTGTACATGTGTATGCTTCATATACGACGGTTCCTCTGAGGTTTATTAATATGAAGTGGTATTTGTTGGCAGATGAATAATGATCTCTTTACCATTTATTAACATTGGATAAGATGGACGAAGGCTGAATAACTGGTAGTTTGAACGAAAAATATTTTATGCAAATTATTTAAAGTCTTTTAGAAAGCAGTTCCTAGGCTCAGGAAATGAAGAAACCACTAGATCCCTTGATGAGAAATATCAAATATAGAGATGCAAGTGACTATTGAATGAAATAATACAGGGGAAAATCTTTTTAAAAAATCAGTATTAGTTGGATTAGTAATTCGCAAATTGTTAATTGTTTAATAATCAGGGAACAGATCAAATCAGATCTCTTGCAGAGAAAGAGAGAGCATATAAAATTGTTTCGATAGGTCAGGTAAAGGGCCCATCATGTAATTTTTAAAAATCTGTTTAGGCTTCATATTATGTTAAAAAAATTTTAATAATGAAATAAAAAAAATGAAAAATTAAAGAACAAATAAGAATTCAATTACTGTTATTACTGCAAAATTTCTTGTAAAAATAGAGATAATAGCCTATTTCAGTTGATTAGAATGTTTCACAATAATATGTTTAAAAAAAAATCAATTTACCTTATTTATATTGGAAAATGCTTTTCATCAATAAAATTATCGCCAAGGAAATAGATCGATAATTGAAGAGGTGTTTAACTATATTGACTGATCGATTTTTCGCGAAGAAACAAAGAAAGATAAAAAATTTAGTCATTTTTGAGATTCCCACGGATACAAGGATTCTATTGATCCCGATTTACTGCTGTTCCATTTTTGTAATTGATTTCACTTGCTTTTTTTTTTTGCTTTTATCTGAATGTTTTAATAAAATTCTGTTCTTTTAAAAGTAATCAGCGTTTACTTTTCCGGAAAACAGGCAAAATAAATTCACGAAAGGAAATAAAAAGGCTAAGATATTTCCTTACAATAGGCTAAAAATACAAGTAAAGCAAACATATACATATTTTTACAAAATCCTTATAATTTATGCATGAATCTCAGCGTTAAAATATATGTTTAAATGTACATTTTAATATTTTTACAAAAACCTTAAAAATATTTAACGAATAAATCAAATAAATGAGATTTCCTATTTTTTTGCATCAGCTAACATATATGCACTATCTCTACATGCCAATAGAATGAACTTGATAGCATAGCATAGCATAGGTATATTTATTTTGTTTAACATTAAAATAATTTCATATTTTAATAGAAAGTCGAATTATTGACAATCGAAATTTTTCTAAAGTTTGAATTTTAATACTTTGAAAAGAGAGTTAAACTTTTAACAATTTTAAAACAATGTTTAAATTTTAATAAGATATCATTATTCTTATCCAAATAAAAAATTTACAGTCCTAAATACTCTAAATAATTCGTTTATTTCAGTTTAATCAAACAATTTGATGAGAAGCAATTTTAATTTTAGTGTTAATAGATCCAAGAAAATATTAGATAATTATAAGGTAACTTGAACATTTATTAATGTATAAATTTACTTTAAAGTAATAAATAATCAGAAATTTACTTATATAATACATTAAAGATAAAGATTTATGGGGCAATGAATCTAATTTATTTTAGCAAAAACTGAAACAATTACTTTATATGAAACATTAACAATTTAACAATAATCTAAACAAATTTTAATCTATTTAGCTGCACAAATATTTTCGTTACCCCACACAAATCGTTATCCTTTTCTAAAAAAGCGGTGTATGGTCGCAATTAATTTTGCATATCTGTTTCTGATGTATTAAGGGTGTGGGCGGTTTTGCTGTTTGATTTCAGTCCGGATGGCTCCTTCCTATATAATGCTTCAAAATAATTCATTAAAACAGTTAATTAATTAATTGTTACTTCGTAACTAATTGTAATTAAAAATTCTAATCCCAACATACAGAAGAGAAAAACATTAAAAATGGATATAGAAACACACTCTCAGTCCTTTAGTACTTTCCTGCCTGATGTCAAAGCATTTTTGGTTCAGGTACTTCGGTTCAGGTACTTCGGTACTTTGGTTGGTTCAGGTAGTATCAGAAGATAAAAGGTATTAATTTCTCCAAAGAGAAAGGATGTGAATGCAAATGTTTAACATACAGAATTGTAGGACCATCTAAATATTATTTAAGAATTGGTGAAGTTAGATATTTTTTTATTACAATGGATAACAAAAACATCTGATTACCACTAAAATACCACTACTTTATATTGTAATTAGTCTGCTGTTAGTTTAAAATAAATTGATAAAGTAATTTTATTCGAAAAAATGTAATTGATAGAATTTTAACATTAAATTATTTTTTATAAAAATATAACAGAAAAAAATACTACTTCCATAAGTTATTTTAGCATAAATGCGGAATCTACATTTCCTTAAGAGGAATAAAAGAATATGTTTATTTAAATTATCTTAATTAAATTAAAGTAAACATTTTGAAGCATTAAAACACAAAATATCTGTTTTATATAAGCATGCATATTTTATATTTCTGTACATTATATTTAGAAAAATTTGAATTATACTACTGAGACCAAAAGTAAGAACAATTATTTTTTTTTTTACAAAAACTCTTTATTTATTCTTCCAAATTTATTTCATCGCCTTCAAAGTAATGCCCTCCGGATACAATGCACTTAAGCTATCCGACAAGCTAAGTCTAACTAGAAGCTCTTTGGGCTTATGCAGGGCATAGAACAAAAAAAATCAATAGATCAGAAAGGAGGATCAATCAATGAGGATTGATCGAAACACCTGGTGCTATAAAGATAAAGGGTTTTGAAATTGAATACGAAAATCGTTGATGAAATGTAACAGTTCCTCGTAGTATACTGTCAGCGACTCTATATTTTCACATATTTTCCATTCGAAGAGTGACTATCTTAACTCGAAGTGTCGGGCCTTCGGAAACATCAACTTCAATCTATATTCGGGATCTTTGCACTACCTACTGAAGAATTTATTTTTCATATAGCCGGCTACTGACATATCTACAGAAATGCTTTTTTTTTTAAATGTGATATACAACTAAAAGCTGTGGAAATACTTAGTTTTCACTTTTAAAGTTCAATATATGCAAAAATGGGTAATATTTTGAAAAGATTATTTAATAATAATGAAAAAGTAATATTGATGCATATATAGGCATCAATATTACATCAATATTAATATTACTTACCAATATTACTTACAGTGTATTCAATTTATATATATATATATATATATATATTGAAGCGTTGAATTATTTGAACCTTTAGTAACGTACTAGTATACTTTAAAGTTTTTATGTTTTTTTTAGGTATGTTATTTTCAATCAGAATTACGAATTTTGCAAATATCTTATTTCAAGAAATCATCAAACGCTTCTTACATATGTTGTACATAAAAGACAATTTAATAAATAATTTAGTTCTGAGTAAAATTTCTGGAATTTGTAATAAAATATGTTACAATTTTCATTGTATGCAGCGGATTCAAAGTTTCAGTTTTCTCCAAGTGTAATTTACTTCTGGTGAACAATTTGGACAATTATTTACCATATTGGTACATGCATTTCTGTCATACATGCGTACATGCGTTCCTCCGTTCATCCATCCATCCATACATACATACATAAATACATAGTAACATTTATACATCCTCTCAAGTTAGTAATTTGTGTACAAACTATTTAGGTTGAATGAAATTGATTTTTGTGAAAATGTTAACTGCTTTGGTGAAATTTTACTAAGAAACATGTTATTGTTTTCTGTAATTTACGGTTTTCGTAAAACATGTTTTAAAAGTTGATTTTATTTTATCCTTATATAACTAATATAATATGATTTACTTTATTACAATGTATACTATTTTTTATATTTAAAGTGTTCAATAAGATTGCCCACAAAATTAATAATATTATTTATCATGAATGGACATTTCTACAATCTGAATCTAAAAATCTCGTTCTTCTTTAATAGTTATAAGCCACCTAGTTTTTAATAATTATAATACCACCTAGGACTAAAATGCCGCATGTTCGAAAAAGGAAATGATCTCACAGTTTCAAAGCAAACAGCTGTAGCAGGAGTGATCAAGATCCATTCGACACGAACGCGAGATCCCCTGAGACAAAGAAAGAGATTCTCTTCCAGTCCCAAAAGAGACGAGACGAGTTTCCTGTCATGTTATCTATTTCCCTGAAGCTACAACTCCCACGTGTATTTCCATACAGACAGCCTACTAACAGCGACGCGTGTACTTCTTTGGGTGCATATTTTTAGTATTGGAACCCGATATCTTTCGAATGCTTCTGTTGCTTCATCCAAAGTGTTTTCTTTGGATTCTTAGCTTAAGCTTTTGTCTCCGAGGGGCTCTTAAGGCGTTGCGTGGCATTCGCGGATTGGCATAAAATAAAATTCGCAAAGGAAAAACAAAAGCTAAGATTGCCGGTAAAATGCTCTAAATTAAAAAAAAAAATTAGAAATCCCAAAAAAGAACAAATTAAGCAACCCTATACAAATTTAATAAATTCTTTATACGTTAAACATGAATTTCAACATTAAAACAGATGTTTAAGTCAGAATTTTTATATTTTTTTTTTTTCTAAAACTAAAACTATTTAATGAAAAATTCAAATAAATAAATTTCCATTTTTTTGCATCAATTAATATATATTACGTACCTCTAAGTGCCAATAGAATACTATTCGTAGAGGCATTTTTCCGCGAATTCTGGCAAAAACTTTAAATACCATTTTTTACCATTCTAAGAGCGACTATCTTAACTCGAAGTGTCGGGCTTTTGGAAACATCAACTTCAATCCTATTCGGGCTCTTAGCATTACGGGTGAAGAATTTATTTCTCGTATAGCTGGATATTTTCAGATTTACAGAAATGTCTTTTTAGAAAAGGGGTATATGACTAAATCTGTGGGAATGGTTTTCTCTGTTAAAGTTCAATATATCCACAAATGAGTTATATTTTGAAAAATTTATGTCATTTACTAAAAATAAATCTATGACGTATATATATATATATATAATAACTGAAGCGTTTTTTGTAATTGAACATTTAATAATGTATACTTTAATGTTTTGAGAGTATGTTTATTTTGTAGGTATGTTATTTGCAACCAGAATTGCGAATTTTATATAGATCCTCTTTCAAGAAATCATCAGATACTTCTTACATGTGTTGTACATAAAAGACATTTTCATATATAATTTATTTCTGTGTAAAATTTCTGGGATTTGAAATAAAATATTTTGTTACAGTTTTCAATATATGTAGCGAATTCAAACTTGTAGTCTTCTCCAAACAAATTTTACCTTCGCGCACCAATTTGGACAAATATTTATCATATTGGTACATATATTTTTCAGATTTTTTAATCTCAATCAGCAATTTGTGCACAAAAGAAACTAAGATTGAATAAGATTGATTTTTGTAAAGAGTATTATCCGCTTTGGTGTAATTTTACTAAATTTTATATTTGTAAATACATCTGGTATAAACATATTTTATTTTATTCGCGTAATAGTATACTTAAATAAAAGCAAAACAAAATTTTATTTGATCCTTTTGGAACTCGTTATCATATGATTAACTTTATTATAATTTACGTTTTTTTATATTTAAAGTAATTTTACTTCAATGAGTCTGGCCGCAATTTAATATTTTTTATAATTACTGGACATATTTAGAATGATGAGCACTTATTACAACGTCAACCTATGCTAAATAGGAGGAAAATGCCACAAGTTCAAAAAAAAAAATGAAATGATCCTACAGTTTCAAAGCAAACAACCGAAACAGGAGTGATCAAGATCCATTCGACACGAACACGAGATCCCCTGAGACGAATAGAAGAGATTCTCTTCCGATCCCTGAAGAGACGAGTTTCCCATCATGTTATCTACTTCCTTGAAGGCGTTACTCCCACGTGTATTTCCATACAGACAGCCTACTAACAGAAACTCGTGTTACTTCTTTAGGTGCATATTTTAGTATTGGAACCGGATATCTTTCGAATGCTCCTGTTGTTTCGCAAAGTGTTTTCTTTGGATTATTAGCTTAAGCTTTTGTCTCCGAGGGTGTTCTTAAGGCAGTTACGGATTGGATTAGAATTCTTACTTCTATCTATTTGTTGTTCCATTGGAAATCGTTGGAAAGGTTTACTTTAGATGAAACGGTAATGGTAATTGGACGCAGGAAGAAATATATACTTCGAAAAAAAATCATAAGGATTTTCTCTAACAATCCTTCCTAAAATATTTATGCAAGGCTTTTTTTCACAGTAGTATATTTTTAGTTAAAATGTTGATATGTTATTTGAATATGACCCAGAAATGTGACTGTTGAGCTAATAAAATTGAGGAACTATCAAATAATAATTTTTCATGCTTATATTAAATTGCACGCTTGTTTTGTAAAATAAATCCTTTTTCACAGCAGCTATAGTATTAATTTCATACGGCTAAATTAAAGTTACGGTTGTTAGTTGTTACGGTTACGGTTATTATTGAATTAAAGACAATAGTTATAACCGTAATAACTGTATATAACAATTTCAATTCAGAATACTTATAACTTACAAACTTGTTAAAATTGGATACTTTTAAACTCGCCGAAGGTTTTCCAGAACTAAACGATACGGATAGTAATTTTACTGAAATAGAATTTTTTTTTCAAAATTTTTCTTTTAAGATGCACAATTATAAATGTAAAATTCACACATTTAGAGAACTATCACTTTCATGTTTTCCTTCCAAAACTATCCTTTGAACACTTTTACAAAACTTTAGATACACAAATCATATTTAGCAATAAAAAACGGATATATAACTATAAGTTTAAAGTTATTAGTAAAATATATTTTGAATTATTTCAAAACATTTTTGTAACTTCAATTTTGGATACCTGCAAAACTTCCACGTATCATATATTTAAAGAATAGAATTTGTTTGCAGTTTCAAAAATGCTTTAGCCAGGGGTAATCATTATAATATGTCTTTGTGGAATTTCAAACAAATCAAAACCTTTTTCAACGTTTCAACGATATGGAAAGTTTTCAGTGTTGCCACATAATCTGTTGTTTGTACTACAACATGAACTTTTTGTTTGGATTGCCAATTTGACGATTGATTAATTGAATATGATCTCAGACTCCTCAAGACGCACATCAAATGTTTGTAAATTGTTGTACAGATTTGGTTTTAGTATTTTAGTTGTAGGTGTACATCAGTTAAGCAATATATTTCACAATGAAATTAAAATTACATTCGTGACCAAAAAATCTACTGAATATATTAGTTAAGTTTTATAAACTGTAAACAAAAGAGTGTGTTTTGTTTAAATATAAAAAAGTTTTTACCAAATTCCATGAACCTACCTAAGTATTTTAAATCGTTAATTTTCATTTCATTATATAATAGTCACACAAAGTTTTACTCAAGCTTAATTATGTTCAAACAAATGTATTTCCTACTACAATGTGACATTTCTATGGGCACCTATACCGCTTGAAATTACTTCGGCAGTAGCTAGTAATTGCCTTTGATGCTTTGTGTAGCATCGTTATGGGTAATAAACTCAGTTCATTAAAGGAGCAATCGAATTTCTTGTCCGGGAAACTACTGAGTCAGGTTTGAATATTTGGGAACATTTTGGAAATTTGAAACATCTAGGACAGTTTTGAATTCATTCAATGTATTCCTTTAAATAGTTACAAACTGAACTGATTTCATGTTAATAATTAGAATGCCAGGCTAGTTTAAATGATTAAATTATATAATGAAATAGTTAGGGCATTAAGTAAACGTAAATTTACAAAATTATTTGATGTACACATCAGAAAATACGTTAACTATTATAACATATCCTGACAGTTTGAAACTATAAACACTTTATTGAATATAATTTAAATAGGATGAAACTTTACCTCACCACAGTAGATTATAAGTTAAACAAGTAGATCTGAACTATTTGGCAGTAGATCTGCACCGTTTTGGTGACTACATTTGAAACCACATTTGAATGTCGTATTAGTTTAAACTCTAAAACCCTCATCTATACAAACTAATCATCTTTGCGAGACTGCTTAAAGGTAACGTCCAATTTAATTCTATCATTTTATTTTACATTTCCGCAATTTTTTTTTTTTTTTTTGAAGGTAAAAAGTAAAAATTATTTGTTCTCAATTTCTCACTATATTTAACTAATAATTTCATTCAAATTGCTTTACGAAAATGCTAGCTTATTCAGTCAAGTTATTTTTATAAGTATTCATTAATTTACTTTTACAATACGTTTTCTTGTTAAAAAAACTCATTTATGTGTATATTTTTGGATAAGACATTATATATTATACAACAATTTGAATTCCTCCATTTAAAAAACATCGAATTAATACTATCTTAAATTAGACATTATTTAGCCTCATTATTTAAATTTTCATGATAATATGTTAAGTCACGCACTTCAATTACATGTCGTTGGTATGTTTTTACCTGTCCTATAAAACTCAAGTAGTTTCTGTAAATCAATACTCAAAATATCTTTTAAATGTCGTTGAACATGTCGTAACGACGTCTGGTAAAATCACGAGACTTCAATTAGGGTCAATAACGCATACAGATCATCATACTGAGGATTTCAAATTCGAAGTAGGGAAAAACTAGAAAAGAAAAAAAAAGGTTTGCTTCCTTTTTCGATAATGATGATGATACTTGCGTGCAAGTTCAAGTATTTCCTAATATTGCAGAGTTTTTTAACAAATCTATATTTCCCTTTTCTCTTTTTTTACAAAAAAAAAAAATGTTGTTTTTTAAGTAGCTCCTTCGGTTTCTTGTAAAATCAAAGTGATTTAAAGTATCGAAGGATTTAGGTTGTGAGTTTTGCCATAATATGAAATCAATGGCGTTACATTAAAAATTGATTGTAACATAAGCATTTAAACAGTTCCATCATGTTACCTTCAACATTTGAATTCCTCATCGCCGATAATAACTTCCCTTGAATATTACCGTTTTTCAGAAAATATTGTTTTTTGTAGTGAAAGGTAGGATGCAACCATCGTTACTGAATAGCCAATCAGAAGATCAATAAAAGGAAAACTGGTAGAAATGATGGAGAAGGAAATGATGTATCTGAACTCTCATTGGTGGCATTTAGTTTAAGTTGAACTAATTTTGCCTTAATGGGATAAATGAAAGAAAATAGATTTCTTTAAATTGCATGAAATAAAATTTGTTAGTATTGCTTCATTTTTAATTGATTATTATTACATTAGTTCATTATTATGTGTCGCGTTATTGGCAAAATAAAAGCAAAGAGGCCATTTCACGACAACTAATAATGGGCTATAAAACCTTCTGCATAAATGAGACTTACAAATGGTATTGGTTATACATAATGATAGGTAGTTTTCCTCTTAATTAAATTAATAATCACAAAATGCAAGCTTCAATACACATATGATTTGAAAGCATTTATTGATAAAATTCTGTAATCCCAGACAATCTCCAATAATGAATGGTTAAGAGCAGCGTAAACTGTTAATTCTAAAAAGCTTTTTATTAAATTTGTTGAAAATGCAAGTGTTTTATTTTTTTTTTAATTCCTTATTTTTAGAAAATTGGAGAAAATATATTGTAATTGAAAAAAACACATAGTTATAAAAAAAAAAATTTATAATAAAATTATATTATTTAACACGATTACCATAGCAAAATCACAATTAATTATTTATGCAAAACATACCCAGAATTTAATGTACATGTGCATTGGATATAGTTTTTATTGCATTTTAAAAAAATTACTATTTGAACTGAATTGCTAACTAAGTTCATTGTATTTAAAATCCTTTTCAGCAATACACCCTTCTGCATAGAATTTATTTATTTTTATTATTTATAACAAATGAAATAAATTATTTATAAGTTAAATACATAATTTTTATTTTACATTTGAATTAATTTATTTCATATAGTTTTGTCTTATCTATTTAATTCACTTTAATTGGTTTCTCTTTTGCTTTATATTCATCATTCATTTTTGCTTGGATATTTAGTATTTTGCTACCATAAAGGGAAAAAACCTTTTAGAGATATAATGACACATTTTTCTTCGAAAAATAAAAGTCTGGAAATTATTATTCAACAAAATACTTTATTAGGAAATGGAAAATGCATAGTTTGAAAGTTTAAGGTTACTTTAAATTCTAAAGCTGCATTTTTATGAAACATATCCTGCGATCTACAAAAAAAGATGCCCATTACATTTTTATCCTTTCATTTTCCTTTCAAGAGCAAGTTATTGAGCGCCGCTGAAGAGTGTGTATCATTTCTTGGAGATGCTGCAGAAGACCAGTAAAGGAGCAAAAAAATATTTTTTAAGACAACGTGACGATTTTGTGAGAAGACTTTGAAACTGAAAGATTTAGAATATTATTTTTTAGAGAAATGTTGCATTTCTAAGTGTACGTTCCCCCAAACAGCAGTAAACAAACAGAAATATATTCATTTTTCTATATTTACACATTTCTCATATGTTATTAGTGTATGCTAGTGAGATTGATACGAGTTCTTTTTCTTTGAGCAAACATGTTTAGGTTAACTTTGACGGATTAATATGCTTTATTACTTTTAATGACTGCTGAAAACTCTTTGATGTCTCATAATGTCCTACTGTAGTTCCATATTTCCATTTATATAGTTATATATATAGTTCCATTTATATAGAATATTAATATAGTTCCATATTATATTCCATATATTGCTCAAAGTTTTATCTTTTGTAATCATGATTAAAAAAAAAAAAATCTTTACATTTTTTATTTAATAAATTTACATTTCCGGATAAATATAAATCATACTAGATTTTTTCAGTTTTAGTCTGTTAATAAATACCTAGAAATATTGAAGTTAATATGGTTTGATTAAAAGTGATAAGTCTCTATTAACTGACGAAGTAAAATTGCTAAACTTAGTTTGAAATATTTTAATTTGTGCAAAATCTTAACTCTGAATACCTTTACTTTTTTTATGCAAAATAAAAATCTGAAGAATTAATTTTTGGTTATCTCTGTAGCAGGCAAAACACAAATGGTGAACGGAGAACATTGTCTGACAATAATGTTACACATAATATATATATTTTTTTTTTTTTTTTATTTCCAATGGCAGATTATGAACAGTTGCTGCAATAAAAGAATAACGAAAAATAAAAAATAACCGAGAAAACAACAAAACATGCTGCAACAGAGTTCATTAATCTGACATATCTCTAGCCTCCCAATATCGCTCGGCGAGAAACGTCTTGCTCAGAGCAGGACAGTGAAGTAGATGCGTGGAGTCCATAGCCTCTCCGGAGCTGCACAGAGTGCATATCGGGGAAGGAACAATTTTGAGTCTGTAAAGATGTCTAAGCAGGCAGTCATGTCCAGTGGCTAGTCGGAAATGAGCGACTGCTCTACGCCTTGGACTATGACATAGATTTGGAATGGCATTCTTCCAGGACTTTTGGGAAACACGGTTATAGAGGTCTTCTTGAGCGCGGACTTTAATTGATCTTTTGATGAGATTTTTTGATAGAGTGGAAGGGTATAGGACGAGATATTTTTTTTTGTGTGATTAAAAGCCCACTTTCCCTTTTAGCCAGTAAGTCGGCTTTCTCATTGCCTGGAACCCCACAATGGGCAGGAACCCACTGGAAAGTATGTAATTTATATTTGCTTTCATATTAATAACAAAATTGAGATACTGCGCCCTTGTTATTTTCTTCAACAGAAATAAAATTAATTTTCTTCTGTTTGAATAAATAATGATATGTACTTCGAACTAACTATAGAATTAACATAACATTAAAAACAATATTATTATTGTAAAACGATAATTACAAAAGGTTGCTTTAATTTACAAGCATATATTTAATTATAAGTTTTCCAAATACTCCCAAATAATATATCGTTAAACCATATAAAAGTATTTAAGAAAAATAGAATTTTGACTATGACAAATCTAGTGTTGTGAATCAAATTATTTTTTTAGTCAATTCGAAATATATTCTTATGTTAGTAATAATTTTGAAAATTTTTGTTACTAAAAAGAAGATCATAAATATTTATTTTAAATACTTATTCTACTTCTTTCCAGTATTACAATTAATATATTTTGAAGGTAGGAAGAAATCCATACAAACATGTTTCTGTTCGTTATTTTCATCTCTGTCAATACCTTGAAACAAATATCTGATGTCAACCAAACCAACATAAATATTTTGTAAATAGACGGGTTTTTTATTGATCTTTGATACTCTATACTCTTGTATACGCTTGGATATTATATACTCTTTGTATACTCTGTGACATGTTGAATTTTGTAGAAAAGATTCGCCAACTCTACAGACTCTCTCTTAAACAATGCGTCATTTTTGGCAGGGGATTTTTAACACCTCTGGATGAAAAATTGCTGTCATCTACATATATTATTTTAGGGAAGAAATCTTTTTAAAGTTTTATTTAAGAATATTGCATGTAAGCCTTTATTTCGCTGGTGTGTAAAATCAAGAGAATTTGCATATTTTTTTTTTTCGATTTTCTCGAAATTTCTTGGACTAAACGTAAAAGCATTTTTCCCAAATGTTTTGTGTTAAATTCTTAAGAGTATACGAGCGTGTGGTTCGTACACAAAGGAGAAAAGAAGAACCTTACCTGGAAATTTCTTTCAGGTTCCTAGATAAAATTCGTAGTTTTTTTTTTCTTCAAATTTGGAAAAATTGGTCAGCAAAAAGTAAAAATTAGTAAACACCGAAATTTGAGTGATGAAGTGAGGTGACGAATCGTGAGAAGACTGGAAGCAGGGCAGTTTCCTGTGCACATTGATGGAGACTGAAATTATGACTTCCAGACTTTTATGGAACTTATAGAAACAGTTTAAGAAAAAGTCAATCCCTATAAAAAATGTCTGGTCAAGTTTGTCTAGAAGCCACGATTGTAAAATACCAATATGTTCCATAACTAAATAGCTTCTTAATACTCCCAGATATTGATGTGGTCGTAAGAATCCGAGATTTAAGGTCACTATTTCAAGAGTACTGCTTGAGTGAGACTCTCAGAGTGAGTGTTTATACAAGAAAATCTGCATCACTATTACTTCTCATATCAGGAAAGCTTATTTAGCATTCTGCAGGCAACTTCAACTCTGAAAGGAGATCTGAAGAGATCCATTTCATTCACTGATGGATCCCGATTTATCCTAACTTTCTTTTACTCTACGCAAGTTGTCTTTGTCAGGTACTCTATGACTGCTATGAAGTACAGTGATGCGATCTTGAAGACGTACGTTTGCCTTTTTAGTGATGCATTTAGCTCTACTTTCATATATTGTACACAATATATATCCACATATTGTTTATTTGTATGTATGAATTTCTGAACATTAGAATAATAGCTAGATGGACTGGTAGCTAGAATACCAGACATAAGATTTATAGAACATGTTTGGGACGTTCTTCATTAATAACTGAAAATTCCATTCCTTTCCAGGAATCATGAAGAGCTGGAAAATATTGTTTCTGTATAAAATAGGTCTGATTGATACAAGGACTCTTAAATTGAATTAATGTAGTTAGAGTTGTTTAATTGTGAAAGGGGAACATAGCCTTTATGGACATTTTATAAGATATGTTTTAGAACATCCGATGTTGAGAATCATTTGTTTGTATCAAAAAAGGTATATTGTTATGTTTTGTGTTATACTGATGTTCGAAATTTATTTTATTAAAATCTGTTTAATAACTTTGGAGATCATCTAAAATAAATTTCACTTAATTTTGAATGTCAAAATAATTAGCTATTTTTAATTTTATTATATATTTATCAAGTTATTACTAAGAATACAAAAATTCATTTGATATTGATGGGAACCAATAATTTGTAGAAATAAAAGCATTAAGTAATATACATATCATTTATATTTTTAAGTAAATGTAATATACTGAAAGCATTATTTTATTAAAAATATGGAAATGCTTATTAAAAATAAACTTTTAAATTGGGCCTGTGGACGAATTGATAAATTGTAGAAAAAAATAATATAATAAAAGGTCTGGCTTGGTCTCTTGCACTCTATAGAAAATAATTTTACCTGAAAAGGTTAGAAACGTGCAGAATATTAAAAAAAAAGAAATCGTAATTGTGTACAATAAAAGGAAAATATAAATTCTTAAGAAAACATTTTTCCTGTAGGCTATATTATATTATTATTACCATGTATATCCTAATAATATAATATTGCATATTCTTATTTATTATATTTTAATAATTTTTGTTTGTAAATTATTAATTTCAAAAAAAAGGACGACTTTTTTTCTTAAAACCCAAAGATTATTTTTTGAAGCAGATAATTAATGTATTTTTAGTTCCAAAAGTAAAAATTGAAAAAAAATGTTCCTTTAAAACGTCTACGACTCATATGTATTTGCATTTTCCTTTATCAACGATTCAACTGTCAATGTAATATGATTTCTCGCAGACCTTTTTTAGAATTATTTTAGATTAAAAGCCATTTATGAAGCTTTTTATTTATTTTTAATTTCTCTCATTGATTTCAAATAAATCCATAACATATATTTTCTGAATATAACAATTATAAAATAAAAGATTGCGGAAATTCACATTTTTTAAAGATAAATTTAATTACATTTAACCCAGCATTTGATGTCCAGATAACTGAAAATGCAACAAAAAAAATTGCAATTTTAAGAAGAATAATAAAAAAATATTACATGAAGGCAAATTTTTAGATCAGAAGAATTTGTATGATGAGCAAAAACTAATGAGCTGGATTAATTTTTAAACACTCCATATCTCCAGCCTTTCTCAATGAAAAATATTCTTTTTCTGGAAGAAACAACATTTTATCTAAATCCTTCGATTTAACTTTTTTTTTTTTTCCTCTTATTTTTTTTTATTTATTTTAAATTGTGATATTGGGATGCGATGGATATTTTTTAATCAGTAAAGACAGTCATTTTTCAGAGTAATTATCTTCTACAAATTTTTTATTAAAAAGTTGTTTGCATTATATATTAATGGATTGACATTAGAAAAAAAAATTGTGTTTTCCAATTAAATAGTAAGCCACGAAATAATCCCTTAACACATGACAAGTCTACATATTAAAAACTATAATTTATTTTTAATTAAAAAAAAAAGGGTTTATTTTCCGTATCCAAGCAAATATAGGAAAAAAATCTGAATTGGAAAATGTTAATTTTAATTATAGTTCTAATGCATGGACCTAGTCAACAAATAAACCCTTTGTATTTGGCAAGATGGATCTATATTAAAAATATATTTTAATCTTTTAGAAGTAAGATTGTTTTTGTTTTTTTTTTATGAAACCAAATATAAGTAACAAGCTTCATATATGAGAAAATTTCAAATAAGTAAATATTATTAATTTTAATTAAAATTCATATTCATTAATAAAAATTTGAAGAAAAAAATTCTTAATAATTTTCTTTTATAAAAATAATTTTATTAAACAATTAATATTAATGTTAGAATTTTCCTCAACCGTTACACTAAAAGGAAACTATAAAAGCTTTATGTATAGGAAACTTTTCGTTTTAGTGATTGATAGATTACATATAGCCCTAGTAGTACTTTAAATTTCGAGAACATTTAAATTCATTTAAAAAACAAATATGTGTTTCTGGATTACAAATATTCATATTCTAGGTTTTAAATTTTATAGTTTAACATTTCTATTAATTCTAAATACCTTATCCGAATTTCTAAACTTCTCAAACATTTGATACATGCAATGCACAGAACAGTCTTTCAGTATTTAAATATCGCGATTACTGTTATTTCACGTTTTACTGTGTTTTCGCAATTATTCGCCCAATTACTGTTATTGAAATTCAAAAAAAGTTTTTTTCAAAAGCCTGGAAACAAAAAGACTGCACTACTTTTCTGCTCTAGTTAAATTAATAGCATAGAGGGCAATATAAATATATATGAACTAGACCTAATAATTGGTAAAAACAAAAACAGCACGTTCACCACTTTGATCCGAAAAGAAACTCCTTTTTTTACGTCCATTATTCAATATTAATGGATCTCTTCTACGCAATGGAGGATTGAACCTCCTAAACCTCTAAAACCTCCGGAATAAATTAAAGTTTCATAAGGCAAGATTAAGAAGCTTTCAAAAAGCGTTTTGAGAAGGTGAAGTGCTATTTAATGCATTTTCTTGGTAAAAGTCATCAATATTTATCTCTTTTAATTGTATTCATACTAAATACTGAAGAGATGGTCAGAAGATGTGAAGAGTTGAAAAATATCGTTGTCCTGTTATATTTATATCAGCATAATGTTTTCGGAAAATTTCTCGACGAGAATTTGAACCCTTAATTAAATCTTTAAAAATATACAAGAGTTTTGGTATTCTGCATAAAATATATATTATTAATTTATCCCTAAGAACGAATATACTTTTAGTAAAGTTATTTTCTTCATATTATATTCTAAATTTCTATGCAGAATTTGTATTTAAAATATTGGTTGGTACTATTAAATTTTGTATAAAGCATATTTTTAGTAAAGTGATAATTAAAAAAGTAGACTAACTACAGACCTATTGCAACAGTCTCACATTTTAATTTAAATCATGAAAAATAAATGAAAATTTCTGTGAAATATTGAATATGTAGATAATTAAAGTTTCAATATTGAACTTAGCGGAGTTAGGTTTCTAGAATTGCGTAATACTTAATATATCTAGACAAATTTAGATTCAACATTGTTAAGTTTGTTTTGCAAATTTTTAAAATACATATTTGTATTCTCGCTACTTATCAGATTCAAAGAGATTATATTATGTTTCTAAAACATTCTATTATTCAAAATATAAATATGTATATCAGATTCAAAGTAAGTTCCGTTTCAAAAATATAGTAATATTTCAAATATACATATGTATATCAGATTCAACATTATTAGATTATGTTTCTAAAATATAATATTATTCAAAATATATTTATGCATACCAGATTCAGCATGGTGAAATTTTTTCAAAAACTTCAAAATAGAGATATATATTCTATTTACATATCAAATTCAACGTGATAAAGTTCCTTTTTCAAAACGTCCGAATATTCAAAATATATAAATGTACTATAGATACACATAAATGCACACTAGTTTATTTAAATACTTATTTTGGAAATATAAGAAAATATCAAACATAAAAGATCAAAACTTTCTTCCGTATGAGCAATTTTGTTAATGCATAACAAATGATACCTACAGGTGCAAAGTTATAAATCGTTCTTCGCCATAAAAAATTTTATTAATGCATTATGAACAATGTCTAGAGACGCAAATTTTCAATTGGATATCTGAAGCTATGAAAAAAGAAGAATGAAGAGTTCCTTTCGTTAACTTTAAAATCCAGTTGGAAAATTCTCTCTTTCAATATAAACTCCCAATTCTATTCAACAGACACCTAAATCTCTTTCGCGGAAATCAGTCGCCTTCATTTTAATTTTATGTTCCAACATTCTGTGGAACCCCAACCAAAATTTGTCTGCTTGTTAAGAATCGAAGGAAATCCAACCACCCCGAATTCGAGGAACAAAAAATTGTGGATAAAATTCTTTTACAGTAAATTGGACTGAATCTAATAATCCATATATAAAATTTTATTTATTTTGATCAATAACGAAAGGTTCATGTTTATTTGTATACAGAATTTTCAAAGCGTAGAATAAAAGTGGTCTTAATAAAATTTTCGTGTTTATATTGAATATGTGAGCCAGTTTTATTTTTGTTTAAATATACTTCTTAATATGATAAATAATGCTTTTTATTCTAAACTCGTGTTTGTGAAAATTGCAACACCTTGAAGGACTTACGCGAGTGAGCTGAAATTTTCAGGAAATGCAAATTAGCGCATGATATGCAAATGATTAGAATTTCAAATCCGTAGCGCAAGCATATGGTGAGCAGCGCCCTCTGAACGGCGGATGGATCCGAATAAATAGACGGCTGTAGCGAGGCGTGTATGGTTATCGGTGGTTATCTGCTTGCCGTAAAGGTTAGCTCAATCGTTACTTATGCCTCTTCGACGAAGGAGAGCGAGATTAGAACAACTTACAAAGTTTGAACGGGGAGAATCATCGGCCTTCGTGAAGCTGGATTGTCTTATCGTGCAGTAGGCGCTCGAGTGCAGCTTAACAGCAGCACAGTGATGCGTCTTTGGAAGCAGTGGACAGACGAGTGTCGGACAACTCGGAAATCCGGGAGTGGACCCCGAAATGTGATGTCAGCTCGCGATGATAGACACCTGGTCCGCATGGCTCTGCGGACCGTACAGCTTAATCTAGACAATTGGCAGCACAGTGGTCAGTAGCTACAGGTGTTTCATTGTGTGCTTCATGAATTCTTCATGAATGTGCTTCATGACGTCTGCTGCAGCGTGGACTGCGCGCGAGGACTCCTTTATACCGGATCCCTTCACGCTAAACCATCGCCACCTGCGGCTGCAATGGCAGCATGCTGATTGGCAGCATGTCGTGTTTTCTGACGAATCCCGCTTTAATTTGTGGTACCATGATGGCCGCATTCGTGTCAGACGCTATGCCGGTGAACGCCACCTTCCGGAGTGCATTATCGAATGCCACAGTGGACGAACACCCGGAGTTGTGGTCTGGGGTGCCATAGCATATCATGGACGATCTCAATTGCTAAGAATTGTGGGCAATCTGAACAGCAACCGGTACATCAGTGAAGTTCTACAGCCCCAAGCTGTTCCCTTTCTTCAAAGCTTGCCAGGCGGTGTATTTCAACAGGACAATGCCCGCCCTCATATCGTTAGGACTGTTCAATCCTTCTTTGCAACGCGACAGGTACAGCTTCTTCCTTGGCCTGCGTATTCCCCGGATATGTCGCCGATTGAACATGTGTGGGATTTCGTATGTCGGCGTCTCGCTCGTGATCCTCGTCCTGTTGCTTCTGCAGACGAACTTTGGTGCGCATACAAACAATATGGAAGGCTCTTCCTCAGGCAGACATTCAAAATTCGTTTGACTCCATGCCACGTCGTGTAGCAGCACTTATTGCGGCGCGTGGTGGCTACACAAAATACTGATTCCGATCTCTTGTTATTGTTTGTTTGCTTTGAACATTTAATCCTTTATTTGTACCACTACCACTCAACTGTGTATTAAATTTCATTCAATTATGACAATTCCTTCATGGTGTTGCAATTTTCACAATCCTGAGTTTAGATGATATGCTAGACTAAACTTTAAACAGTAAGAAATATGTTTTTTTTTCTTCCGTATACGTATTTTTAAATTGTAATACAAAATGTAAGTGCTTGCGAGATATTTTATTGTAGTAATGATGTTGATCGATTAATAGATTTTCGTTATAAAAACCATGCTGGATGATATAAAAATATAAAGAAGTCTGTTTATTCTTTATCTTCCAGGCTTTTTAATTGACTTTATCTTGTGAATATATTTTTGTACGGTTTTACTCTAATACCTAAGGGTACAATTTGTGCAAACTCATTAGTGTAATATCCTGGTTATATTTCTTCAGAAAATTAAGTATAACGTAGATTTTTAGATATTTTAAATATCATTGCATATAATTAAATATTATTTCTGTCTTTTTTACTAACTATTATTAATTTGTTTATATATAAATAAAATAAATAATAAAATATAATAAAATAAAATTATAATTTTTGCATTGTTTCCTAAGACAATAAGTTATTTTAAACATAAACTAAACAAATGAATATTAGGTCAATTAATTCAATAATCAATTCACCATTTTTTCATAGACTGATAAAAACTGATGAGTTTCTTAACTGTACCATTTTTTACTTTCTGCCATATGAAATTTATCTTTCTTCCTATTTATAATGAGTTTGCATTAAAACAAAATAGAAATTCCATTATAAAATTTCCAATAAAAAAATCAATTCCTGTTAATGCATTGTAATTCATCACTGCCTTCTTTATATATTTTGTTTTTCATACCTATCTTGAAACTTTAAAATTGAAGTTTCGTTTGCTCTATTTTTATCTAAATAAACTTTTTCGCTGTCATGGTTTATAGAAGTTATAGTTTATAGAAGAATTTTTGCATTTGGAAAATGTTATTTAAACAATTCTACACTGATTTAAGAAGAAGCGATTTCATTACTCTCTAATTAATTTTTTGACACATTTCAATTCACAATTATAAAAGTTTTTTCTTAATTCCATATGAAACTCACAAATATATGAACTTAAAGCTTTAAATAAATAAATTCTTTTTTTTTTTTTATGTGTGCATTTAATTTTTAGTTAAAGTGTTTACTTTTAAAATTGCTATATTTATGGATTACATTACACCACTTATAATGGTTTTAAACAATAATATGTAGCCGTAATTTAAATTTACTAAATTATAAAATGTATTGGTGATTATTAAATTTTGCTCGACATCCATTTGAATTTTTTTGCATCATTGTTACCCAATTGCATCTTTCGAAAAAATTTTAAAACGGTCCATACCAAAAGCTTTTTAAAGATTTTATGTTCAAAGATGAGTGTTTAAATTTTCACAATAATAAAAAATACAATCACACAAATACAACATACACAATAATGTTATGCAATACAATATTATTTTAACAATTCTAAACAGCTTTAAAAAATGTGGCAGCTTGTTACTCTGTAATTACTCCTTTGGCACATATCAATTCACAATTTTTCGAAGTTTTTCTTAGTTCTATAAAAAGCTGACACTATATGAACTTAAAGCTTTAAATAAATATTTTTTTTTCGTTTTGTTGTGTTCATTTAATTTTAAGTTAATATGACTTCTTTTCAAATTGATATATTTATGGATTACAATTCACCATTTAAAATGGTTTTAATTTATCATATAGAGTCTTATGCGTTATCCTAAATTTGCTAACTTATAAAATTTATTTGTGATTAATAAATTGGTCAACGTTCTTTTAGATTTTTTTTTTCATCATTCGAAAATTTTGAAAAACGCTCCATATTCCCCAAAGTGTTTAAAGATAGAAATATTAAATTAATAGCAAAAAAAAGCCAAAATGTTTTATGCAATTTATAATTTGATTTAGCTCAATAAAGTTATGCATTGAAAATTATTTGAAAGATTCAATTTAATAATTTTACACCTTTTGATAGTACTTTTGCTTAACGGAACGAAATTCTCTACCTTTTTAATAGTTTTGAAAATAACGTAACTGTTCAAAAAGGTCATATAGGTCTTAGCTGGTAAAAACAAAAAAATAGACACTTTCTGACAATAATGCATGATTGCTCATTTTTTTCAGTCTTCTATTTCCTAAAATAAAATTATCATTTTTGCCTCAAAAACGAAAAGGCTTTCATGGCCACAGTTGTAGAAACAAAAGAAAATCATTTCAACAATGGAGAAACATTGCTATTAAGTTTTCTAATCAATTTCTCAAAATTCCTTGAATTTCTGGAATTTTTTTAAATCTTATATACAAGATGGCTATTTTTAGAAGTACTTGAAAATCAACTGGTATTAGTTGACAAATTGCTAATGAGTCATTTACCATTTAAATATCATTGGATAAGATTGCAGAAGGAAGTTGGACATCCAGTAGTTCGAAAAAAAGAATTTTATGCAAATCATTTAAAGTGTTTTGGTCACTACTACTACTACTACACCCCACCGCATCACTGTATCTAGAGCTAAGTTGCCCCTTTACAGTGTGGGAATGATGTGGGTGACAGAGAAGTCTAACCTGACTCCGTGAAGGTCTTACAGTCGGACACACCGCCGAGATTCGAACCGATACCTGTTTGACCGAGCGCCAGAGCACTAGCCACAATGTTTTGGTCAGCAGTTTGTAGGAGGCGGAAATGCAGAAACTCCTTGATAAAAATTCTTGGGTAATTCCTTGATGACAAATGTCAGTATAGAAATGGCCAAAAGTGATTGCTTGATGACATAATGCATGGGGAAACCATTGACAAAATTCAGTATCAACTGGATTAGAGAAACAACTTAATTTGCAAATTATTAATTAATTTAATATCAGGTAGAAACAGGGAACAGATAAAATCGGGTCTTATTACAGAGAAAAAGAGAAGATTTAAAATCGTATCGTTACTTCAGGTAAAGGGTGAATAGTATAATTTTAAAAATATGGTTAAAATAAAGCAAAAAAAAAAGCATATTTATAATATGTTAAAATAAAGCATATTTTGTTTAAAATAAAGCAAAAAAAGAAAAAGAGATGATTCTGACAAAACCTTTAAATATTGCAACCATATTCCTTCTGTATAACATTCAAGTAATTTCATTTAATAACAAGCCGAATTATTAAAAATCGAAATCAATATAAGAGTTCCTTCGAATTTTAATTACTTTGAAAATAGATTTAAAGTTTTAACAACTTTTAAAACAGTGTTTCAATTTTAATAAGTTGTCATTATTTTTATTAGGTTAAGGTTTTTCTAAAGAGAAAATGAAGCAAAAAAAAAATTATTAATAAGAATATGTTTACTGTTATTGCTGAAAAGCCTTTTGTAAAATTATGAAAAATATCTTATTGCAGTCGCTTAGAATGTTTCATAATTATATATTCTTAAGAAAATTGAATTTACCTTATTTATAACTGAAAATGTTTTCGTCAATAAAATTATCGCCGAGAAATTACTGTCGAGATTTGAAGAGGTGTTTAGCAATAATGACAGATCTATTTTCTCAAAGAAATGGGAAAAAAAATTTGAAAGTCCTACGGATATAAGGATTCTTTTGATTACGATTTACTGCTGTTCCATTTTTGTAATTTATTTTACTTGCTTTGTTGTTTTTTATTGGTGTTTATGTGAATGTTTTAATAAAACTCTGTTCTTTTTTAAAAGTAATCAGCGTTACTTTATCCAGGAAAGAGAGAAAATAAATTCGTAAAAGGAAATAAAAAAGCTAAGATTTTTCCTTACAATGTGCTAAAAATACAAGTAAAGCAAACATATACATATTTTTAAAAAAAACTTTATAATTTATGCATGAATCTCAACGTTAAAGTAGATGTTTAAGTGAACATTTTAATATTTTTACCAAAACCTTAAAAATATTTAATGAATAAATCACATAAATGAGATTTTTATTTTTTTTGCATCAACTAATATATATGAACTATCTCTACATGTCAATGGAATGAATTTGATAGAGACACGTTACTGAGAATTCTGGCATAACCTTTAAATATTGCAGGTATATTTATTTTGTTTAACATTCAAATAATTTCATATTTTAATAGAAAGTCGAATTATTGATAATCAAAATTTTTCTAAAAATTTGAAATTTAATTACTTTGAAAAATATAAAGAGGGTTAAACTTTTAACAATTTTAAAACATTGTTTAAATTTTTAATATATCACTATTTTCATCCAAATAAAAATTTACAATCCTAAATACTCTAAATAATTAGTTTATTTCAGTTTAATCAAATAATTTGATGAGAAGCATGTTTAATTTTAGTGTTAATAGATCCAAGAAAATATTAGATAATTATAAGGTAACTCATATGCGATCTTAAACATTTATTAATGTATAAATTTACTTTAAAGTAATAAATAATCAGAAATTTTCTTGTATAATACATTAAAGATGAAGTTTTATGGGGCAATGAATCTAATTTATTTTTGCAAAAACTGAAACAATTACTTTATATGTAATATAAACAAATTTAAAATAATCTAAAAAATTTTAATCTAGTTAGCTGCACAAATATTTTAGTTATCCCACACAAATCGTTATCCTTTTCTAAAAAAACCGGTGTATGGTAGCAATTACTTTTGCGTATCTGTTTCTGATGTATTAGGGGTGTGGGCGGATTTGCTGTTTGATTTCAGTCCGGATGGCTCCTTTCTATATAATGCTTCAAAATAATTCATTAAAACAGTTAATTAATTAATTGTTACTTCGTAACTATTTGTAATTAATAATTCCAACCCCAACATACAGAAGAGAAAAACGATAAAAATGGACACAGAAATACACTCTCAGTCATTTAGTGCTTTCCTGCCAGATGTCAAAGCATTTTTTGGTTCAGGTACTTCCCACAATGAAGATAAAAGGTATTAATTTCTCCAAAGAGAAAGGATGTGAATGCAAATGTTTAACATACAGAATTGTAGGACCCTCTGAATATTATTTAAGAATTGGAGAAGTTAGCATGATTTTTTATTACAATGGATAACAAAAAACATCTGATTACCACTAAACCACTGCTTTTATATTATAATTCGTCTGCTGTTAGTTTAATATAAATTGATAAAGTAATTTTATTCGAAAAAATGTAATTGATACAATTTTAACATTAAATTATTTTTTTATAAAAATATAACAGAAAAAAATAGTACTTGCATAAGTTATTTTAGCATAAGTGCGGAATCTACAGTTCCTTAAGAGGAATAAAAGAATATGTTTATTCAAACTATCTTAATTAAATTTAAATAAGCATTTTTAAAGCATTAAAACACTAAATATCTGTTTTATATAAGCATACATATTTTATATTTCTTGTACAATATATTTTGAAAAATTTTAATTATACTACTGAGACCAAAAAGTGAGACCAATTATTTTATTTTTGCAAAAACTTTATTTATTCCTCCAAATTTATTTCATCGCATTCAAAGTAATGCCCTCCGGACACAATGCACTTATGCTATCCGCAAAGCTAAGCAACTATAAGCTCTTTGGGCTTATTCAGGGCATAAGCAAACAAAAAAAAAATCAATAGATCAGAAAGTCAATGAGGATTGATCGAAAGACCTGGTGCTATAGATAAAAGGGTTTTGAAATTGAATACGAAAATCGTTGTTGAAATGTAACAGTTCCCCGTTGAATACTGTTAGGAACTTTATATTTCCACATATTTTCAATTCTAAGAGCGACTATCTTAACTCGAAGTGTCGGGCTTTTGGGAAACATCAACTTCAATCTATATTCGCTCTTTGCCTATGATTGAAGAATTTATTTTTCATATAGCAGGATACTAATAGATCAAAAGAAATGTTTTTTTACAAATGAAGTATATGAATAAAGCTTTGGAAATAGTTTTCTCTTTAAAGTTCAATATATCCACAAATGAGTAATATTTTGAAAAGGATGCATCATTTAATAACAATGAAACGAAGTAATATTGATGTCTATATATATATATATATATATAGCTATTGAAGCGTTTTTTGTAATTGAACATTTAATAACGTATACTTTAAAGTTTGAAGCGTATGTTTATTTTGTCGGTATGTCATTTGCAACCAGAATTGCGAATTTTATAAAGATCCTCTTTTCAAGATCTTATCAAATGCTTCATACACGTGTTGTACATAAAAGACATTTTGATATATAATTTATTTCTGTGTAAAATTTCTGGGATTTGAAATAAAGTATTTTGTTACAGTTTTCAATATATGTAGCGAATTCAAACTTGAAGTCTTCTCCAAACATATTTTACCTTTGCGTACCAATTTGACAAATATTTATCATATTGGTACATATATTTTTCAGATTTTTTAAACTCAATCAGCAATCTGTGTACAAAAGAAACTAAATTGAATAATATCAATTTTTGTAAAGAATATTAACCGCTTTGCTGAAATTTTACTAAATTTTAAATTTATAAATAAATGTATTGTATAGTTTTTTTTATATATTATTTTTTTTCGTTTAAAAATAATAAAAATAACAAAAAGATTTTTTCAAGAGAACAATTTTTTATTTGATCCTTATGTAACTGGATATATGATTAACTTCAATGCAATGTACACTATATATTTTTATATTTAACGCGACTTATATCAATGAGACTGTCCACAAAATTAATATTATTGATCAAGATTGACATTTCTACAATCTGTATAAAATCGATCAAGCTCTTTTCTAATAGTTAATGAGCACTTATTACAATGACAACCTATGCCACCTAGGACGAATATACCCCAAGTTCGAAAAAAGAAATGATCTTGCAGTTTCAAAGCAAACAACCAAAACAAGAGTGATCAAGATATATTCGATACGAACACGAGATCCCCTGAGACAGAGAAAAGAGATTTCTTCCACTCCCAAGAGAGACGAAACGAGTTTCCCATCGTGTTATCCATTTCCCTTGAAGCTGTTTAATCCCACGTGTATTTCCATGCAGACAGCTTACTAACAGGAACGCGTGTACTTCTTTTGGGTGCATATTTTAGTATTGGAAACCGGATATCTTTCGAAGGCTTCTGTTGTTTCACAAAGTGTTTTCTTTGATTGTTAGCTTAAGCGTTTGTCTACAAGGGTGCTCTTAAGGCATTGCGGGCTGTTACGTATTGGATTAGATTTCTTTATTTTATGCACTTGCATCTATTTGTTCTTCCATTGGAAGTCGTTGGAAAGGTGTACTTTAGTTGAAACAGTAATGGTAATTGGATACAGGAAAAATACGTTCTTTGAAAATCATAAGGGTTTTCTAACAATCCTTCCTAAAATATTTATGGACTGATTTTTATCACATTAGTATCCTTTTAGTTGAAATGTGGGATTTTTCATTTGTATATGATCCTGAAATGTTGCTGTTAAGGTAATGAAATTAATAATACTATCAAACAATAATGTTTTGTGCTTATATTAAATCACACGCTTACTTTGCTCACTTACTTAAAATTAGTCATTTTTTCACAACAGCTATAATATAAATTTAAAAATTAAAAGTTACGTTTGTTTTGAATTGCTGCTATAACCTGATATCACAATTCCCAATACTTATAACCTACAAATTTCTTAAAACTGGCCACCTTCAAACTTGCCGAAGAGTTTCCCTTCTCTAAACCACTTTCGTATAATGGTTTTTTTTTTTTACTGAAATCAAAAATATTTAATTTTTCTTGAAGGATACACAATTATAAATGTAAAATTCTCACATTTATAGAACTAAACTATCATGTATCCCACCAAAATTAGCCTTTGAACCGTTTACAAAACTTTAGACATGCAAATCATATATAATAATAAAAATCAATATAACTTTTAATTTTCCCAGATATTAATAAATATTTTATATCTGGAAAATTATTTAAAATCAATCTAATTATTTAATCTATCTAATTATCTATTATATCTATTATATTATAATTATTTAATCTATCTAATTATCTATTATATCTATTATATTCTAATTATCTATATCTATCTAATTATTTAAAATCAATATAACTAATATTTTCCAGATATTAATATATATATTATTCAATAATTGATATATATATATATATATATATATATATCAATTGAAGCGTTAAATTAATTGAACCTTTAGTAACGTACTAGTATATTTTAAAGTTTTGAAGTGTATTTTTTAGGCATGTTATTTGCAATCAGAATTACGAATTTTGTAAATATTTTATTTCAAGAAATCATCAAACGCTTCTTACATATGTTGTACATGAAAGACAATTTATTAAATAATTTAGTTCTGACTAAAATTTCTGGGATTTGTAATAAAAAATATGTTACAATTTTCATTGTATGTAGCGGATTCAAAGTTGCTGTTTTCTCCAAGTGTAATTTACTTGGTCAATTATTATTATTTCAAAACTTTTTGATACTTTTAATTTTGGATATTTGTATAGCAACTATATAAAGAACAGTTGACATATTACAGGTTTCAGAAGTACTTTTATCCGGGGTAACCATAATACTATGTCTTTTGTTGAAGTCCAAAATAAATTCAAAACTTTTTCTTATGTTGCAACGATATGTAATGTTGTCTGTATTGCAACATATTCTTTTCTTTAGAACTACAACATGGACTGTTGTTTGGATTGCAACTTTGAAGCTTGTTTAATAAAATATGTTTACATAAACTTCAAAACACACATCATATCTTTATTGTACACAGATATGGTATTATTATTTTTGTTGTTAGGTGTACATCAGTTGAACATTAAACTTTACTATGCAAATAAAAATACTTTAGTGACAGAAAAAAATGCTAAATATAATAGTTAAAATTTGTAAACTGTAAGGGCAAAAAAGTATGTTTTGCTTAAATTAAAAAGGAGGGTTTTACCAAATTATATGAAAATACCTAAGTATTTTAAATCGTTAATTTTCATTACTATATGTATAATAGTCCTGCAAGTCTTTACTCAAGATTTAATTATATTCAAACAAATGTATTTTCTACCACAATGTGACATTTCAATGGGCTCCTATACCGCTTGAAATTACTTTGCCACTACCCAGTAATTGCCTTTGACGCTTTGCGCAGCATCGTTATGGGTAATAAATTCAGTTCATTAAATGAACGATCGAATTTCTTGTCCGGGAAACTACTGAGTCAGGTTTGAATACTTGAATCATTTTGGGAATTTCAAACATCTAAGAGAGTTTTGAATTCATTCAATGTATTCCTTTAAAGAGTTACAAACTGAACTGTTTACATATTAAAAATTAGGATGCCTGTCTAGTTTAAATTATCAAATCATATAATGGAAAGTTGAGGAATAAGTAAAATATATTAAATTTCCAAAATTGTTTAATATATACATCAGCAAGTACAATAGTTATTATAAAATATACTGCGCATTTTGAACCTAAAAACACTTTATTGATTATAAATTAAATAGGATCAAGCTTTATATAGAATACAAATTAAACAAGAAATAGTAATGTTGCTACAGGACACAGTAGATTATAAATGAAACAAGTAGTAGTATTTGTATAGTACACAGTAGGTTATAAATTAAATTACACAGTAGGTTATAAATTAAGCAAGTAGATTTTCACTATTTGGTAACTACATGATATTGATAATATTCGAGCGCAAAAATTATCTTTTTAAAGAAGTGACAAATGTTAATGTTAAAAATTTAAAATAGGTTATTTATTTCTCATATAGTTTTTTTTTTCTCATGTAAGGATATTTGTGCTTTCAACACATGTTCTATGAGCAAGCTAATCAGTCAAATTCTATGTAAAATCACACTACTTCAATACATTAATTTCATTATCTTAAATAGTGTTTATGGGAAACTAATGTCCGCTTCGGGAACTTTTAAAGTTAACTGATATACATTTGCATGTCGTATTAGTTTAAAAGTATCTAAACAAACCAACAATCTATGCTAGACTGTTTGAAGAAAACAACTACATTAATTCTATTTGTTTTAAGTTTATATTTCTTTAATTTGTTTTTCGGACAGATAAAAATAAAGATTATTTGTTCTCTATTTCTTACTATTTTTACTCAGTATTTCATCCAAACTGCTTTATAAAAAGGGCTAACTTCTCCAGTCAAGTTGTTTTTGATAATTATTCATTAATTTTCTTGTTAAAAAAACATCATTGATGTGTATATTTTTGGATGGAGAATTACATACTTTTAAGCATTTTTAAAATCGTATATATTATAAATATTTGAACATATATCGAATTAATAACTTAAATTAGATAATATTTAGCCTCATTGTTTAAATTTTCATATTAATATATTAAGTCACGCACTTCAATTGCACGTCATTGGTATGTTTTTTACCTGTCCCATAAAAACTCAAGTTGTTTATGCAAATCGATACTCAAAATATCTTTTAAATGTTGTTGAACATGTCAACGACGTCTGGGAAATCACGAGAGACTTCAATTAGGGTCAATAATACAGACACCTCATCATATCGAGGATTTCAAATTCCAAGTAGGGGAAAACTAAAAAAAAAAAAAAAAAAGGTTTGCTTCCCTTTTTTCGATAATGATGATGATACTTGCGTGCGAATTCGAGTATTTCCTGATATTGCAAAGCTTTTTAACTAATCTATCATTCCCTTTTTTCTATTTGTAAAAAAATGCTATTTTTAAATAGCTTCCTTCGGTTTCATTTGAAATCAAAATAATTTAAAGTATCAAAGAGATTTAGGTTTGTGAGTTTTGCCATAATATGAAATCAATGGAGTTACATTAAAAATTGATTATAGCAAAAATAATTAAGCAGTTCAACCCTTTTATCTTCAAAGGAACATAGCCACTTTTAATTTGCAAAACCGGTTTTAAATTGACTCTATAAACATAATACCTTTGCTTTAATTTTAAATGCGACCTATAGAAAACGATATCCTTTTTTCTAAACTTAAATTATTAAAAGCTATTTATTTATTGCATTAAAGATATTTATTGTTGCATCATTCTATAGTAAAGTTGTGAAGATGTTCTGAATAGTTTTGATCATAATATTATTATAAAGTCTCTCCGTCTATAAAATAATTTAAAATTCTTTTTTAATTCTATTTAGATAATACTTCACAATATTATTTAATTTAAAGAAAAACTTTATTTAAACATATATATTCTCCATTAAAGCAGTGGAAAATAAAGTATAATTTTAAATAAAGTCGCATGATATTACCCTTAATGTAATACTGCCAACATCATTATTAATATAGTTTTTAACTTTACCATCAATAATACAAATAAAAACAATACCTGTCATGAGTCGGATCCCAACGCACAAGTTTGCGTGGGATCCGACTCATGAATGAATTTTACTTTCAAATTAAATGTTAAAGAAATAAATATTTAATATTTAAATAAAAAAACCATTGCTTAGTTGTCTTAAGCTTCATGTGCATTTTATAATAAATCTTACATTAATCTTGTACTACGTGTATAATAATCCTTACATTAATCTACATTGTATAATAATCCTTACTTTAATCTACTTTGTATAATAATCCGTACTTTAAACTACATTGTATAATAATCTTTACACTAATCTACATTGCATAATAATCCATACTCAACATTATTTATAAGACTTTATTAAGAGAGTAAGTTTCTAAAAGAAATCTTAATTTAAATAAAATTTAAAGATTTTGCAACATCTTCACTAAGTTATATTATACTTTAACAAATGGATGAGTTTTCTATAAAATATGATAAAAATATTATTAGAAAGAATTTTTTTAATATATATACAAGATTTCATAATCATTTATTTATTTGGTAAAATTCTCTAACACCACTTGAATTTCTTCTATATCTATTAATTGCATAAACAACTACTTTTAACATATATAAATATTTTTATTGCATTCATTTGAAAAGAATGAAAATTTTATGTAAATTAATTTTAAAATTTGGTAAATAAGTGCTGTAAAATAAAAAGAATTATGATAGATGTGATAAAAGGTTTATTACAATTATTATTATATAATTTATAAAATATTTTCATTGCGAATAAAGACAATGTGTTTACTATAAATGCTTTATGAATATCATATTTCAGACATATTTAAAAAATAATATAGAACAGTATTAATTTAAACATTTATAAGTTTGAATGTTAGAAATATAATTGTTCAAAAATATATGGTAAGTACATAAACATATTGTTTAATTATAAATTCATGCATGGTTTATTTAATGTACATTTTGTACAAAACAAAAAATGATGGTATTATAAATTTGTATAAATAAATATTTTAAAATCATGCATGTATAGTATAAATTAATTTATGTGAATCAAAAAGTTTTAATCTAGTATTATAAAAGGTATACATAGTACTTTTTTTTAAAGAATCTTTCTAATAATTGAATAAATAGTCTTTCTAATTAAATTCATCGTGTCAATTGTTGTTGAATCAAATTACATTCAATTTTCAATGTTTAATGATATGATAGTATAAGTATTAGAAGCGTCTGTATATTATATGTTGTCTTTAACTGATGCAAATTATTAAACAAAAAATCTGAATTTTTAGCTGTAGATCTAAAGTAAAATCATTTTACTTTTATGTTTGTTTCACTGGTAATTAATTATAATATACAGTTGAATAATTATATTCAGTAATAATTTAGAAATTCAGGCTTGAATGAAGCAAAATATCAAATTACAAGTTTAATTGATGTAACGAGCTAATAATAACGCCTTTTAATAATTAATTTTCTTTTGCCAATTAATGAATAATTAAAGTCATTGTTCCCCAATAAAATTGATTACTCTGTTTTTTTGTTGTCTAGACGCATAAATAGAATTACTTTCAAGAACAAGTAAGCGTTTAATGAAGATTGAGTAATTATTTTGAAGTAATTAAAATATTTCTCGATTAATTATTTTATAATAAAAAAAAAACATATTTCCATCTAGTTGATTAAAAATGTTAATAGATTTTGAAAACATCACTTACTCGTTATAAAAGTCATCACATAAAATTTACTCATTTATAAATTTATTAAAAACTTTAGTAATGAGGTTTTACATAAAATATATTTAAAAATATTATACGCTTGTATTTTTCTAGAATATAGAAAAAAATTATAAAGTTACATTTTTTAACGTAATTATTTTGAAATGAAATAAATCTTTAAAAATTTGAAAGAAATATTTTTTTAAATGTTGCATTATTTCTAAACATTCATAAGTTTAAAAATATTTCATAAAATATTCTATATGTTTATAAATTGTAAAATATATTTATTTTTTTGGAATTGTGGATGGAGGAAAAAAACACTTAAACTTTTATAATTTTATAGTTTAATAGTCTTCAATATAAAATTTAATTAAATTAGTTCAATGGAAAGAATGAAAAAATTGCTTTTAGTTGTATACAATGATATATTTAAAGTATGTAAAAAGACCAAATTTTTCTTATTAATAATAGAGTTTAAAATAAAATATTTGAGTGATAAAATTTTGAAGCATATTTTTTTTTTTAATATTTTGAAACATTAAAGATAAATTTTGTTGAAAAATAAAATTTTAGTATCACTATTAAATCAATAGAAAGCATTTTTATGAATCAATTCAAATGTAGACTCATTTTAAGAATTTTTTAACTAAATAAATATCGCTTTAACTACTCTTTTTAACTACTCCTAATTGCTTACTTTATTACTTTATATTTCTTACAACAGTAAATAATGCATTGTATAGTTAGATTTTATCTATATATTTATTTAATAAGGACAGGACAAAACCTTAAAATGATTAAGCATTTAACTAAAATATTTATGTTTCATATATTTTGTTTCCTCTAACAACATTTATTTTCTAAATCTATACTAAAACAGAAAATGTTTTCAAAATTTCCTTTTAAAAAATTTATGTCATATATTTTAAAATTTCTGAATTACTTGATGTAATCAAATTATGAAAATAATTCTCACCATCTTAATTAAAGTTTATGGATAAAATGTGTTTTCTAGAATTTTAATTTATCACAAACTAAGATAAAAATCTGGCGAATTAATTAAAAATCAGGCAACTAATTTTATAATTGTCATTTTTAATAATAATAATGTGTTATTTAAATATATACTTCAGATTTCTTGCCAATTGAAATCAAGAAACAACAAGATATTAATTAGTAAGATTTTCATAAATATATTTTCTGTTACATTATAGGATATAAAATGAAAGATTTATAGATACTATATACTGAAGTGACAGAAGTCATGGGATACTTGTTAATATCGTGTCGGCCCTCCTTTCGCCCAGCGAAGTGCAGCAACTCGACGTGGCATGGACTCAACAAGTCGTTGGAAGTCTTCTGCAGGAATATTGAGCCATGCTGTCTCGATAGACGTCCATAATTGTGAAAGCGTTGATGGTGCAGGATTTTGGGCACGAACTGACCTCTCGATGATGTCCCATAAATGCTCGATGGGATTCATGTCGGGCGATCTAGGTGACCAGATCATTCGTTGGAATTGTCCAGAATGTTCTTCAAACCAATCCTTGAACAGTTGTGGCCCGGTGACAAGGCGCATTGTCATCCATAAAAATCCCATCGTTGTTTGAGTACATGAAGTCCATGAATGGCTGCAAAGTGATCTCCAAGTAGCTGAACATAAGCATTCCCAGTCAATGTTCGGTCCAGTCGCACCAGAGGACCAAGTCCATGTCATGAAAAATCAGCCCACACCCATTACTGAGCCACCACCAGCTTGAACAGTGCCTTGCTGACAGTTTGGGTCCATGGCTTCGTGGGGTCTGCGCCACACTCGAACCCTACCATCAGCTCTTACCAACTGAAATCGTGACTCATCGGACCAGGCCACGGTTTTCCATTCATCTAGGGACCAACCGATATGCTCACGTGCCCACGAGAGTCGCTGCAAGTGATGTCGTTCTGTCAGTAAAGGCACTCGAGTCGGTCTTCTGCTGGAATAGCCCAAGAAAGCCAAATTTCTCCGCACAGTTCTAACAGACAAGTCCCTTGTACGTCCCACATTGATTTCTGCGGTTATTTGACGCAGTGTTGCTTGTCTGTTAGAATTTACGACTCTTTTGCAGACGTCGCCGGTCTCGGTCGTTAAGTGCAGGCGGTCGACCACTGCGCTGTCCATGGTGGGATGTTATGCCTGAAATTTCATACTCTCTGCACACTCTGACACAGTGGATCTGGGAATGTTGAATTCCCTAACGATTTCCGAAATGGCATGACCCATGCGTCTAGCTCAACTAACATTCCGCATTCAAAGTCTGTTAATTCCGTCGTGCGGTCATCATCACGCAAAACCTCTTCACATGAATAACTTGAACAGAAATGAAAGCTCTGCGAAAGCACTGCGCATTTATACATGTTCTACGCGATGCTACTGCCATCTGAAAATTTGCATATTGCTATCCCATGACTTTTTGTCACTTCTGTGTATTTAAACTATTTAATAAAAATATTTATTTTTCAAAATATATTCACTATCTCCACTTTTAAAATCAATACTAGACCACTAATATTGAACTCTTGAAATATATATATATTCATATTTTCGTAATTAAAGTCATTTTAATAAACCAGTTTTCTTTGCATAATAAAATGAATACCATACACTAAAAGTGACAACTTGTTTTAATAACAATCACTTTAATTATTCTTTTTTTTATGACAATTGTATTTTATGGCATTTCTTACAAATAAAATCAGTTAAACTCAAGAAACTATTTAGATAATTTCAACCTTCATCAAAGTTCAAAATTAAACATTCATCTGCAGATTAAATGCCCTCATGATTTTTTCTAGTGTGGTGGATTGAATAGTATAGGAACAATTTTAAATCAACTTTTTTATATTAAAAAAGAGTTCTCATTAAAAACGTAAACTCTCCAAATGCAGCCCTTGGCGAAAATCATTACAAGGCAAAGCAAAGGCTTTTCAATTTTTGTTTCCGTAACGAGATTCTGGAGAGATGGAAATGACTGTGTATTTCCATAAAAGGTTTTCTTAAGTAGGAGTTTTAAAAATTTTTACTATGTCTCGAAACAATCTACTAGTATGTGGATAGGCTGAGGTGTATTTTTGAATAAATTTATTGGGATTCATTATGGGGAGAATAAAACTGAATATATATATAGTTATTGCAATTTTTATCTTTTAAATTGTAGAGGTTTCGGTATATTTTTGAGATAAAGAGGCAAAATTGGAGAGTAATTTGTAATGGAATATTTTTTTTTTTTCCGTATAGATCTCTGATAATTGCTTTTCAAATATTTTTAATTCATATTCACTAACTTACCTCCTTTGATATTTAAACATATAAAGACAACTTCACATCTAAAAATATAATTAAATGATTGAATTGTATAATAATAAATAATTGTGTTAAATCATTAATAATTTTTAAATGGAATTTTATGGATTATTTTAATTTTCAACATTTCATACGTTTTTATCTGTTCTATATAATAGAAATGAATTTTACAATTGTAACACATAACTTAATATTTGAAAATTATATTTAATTTTCAAATATCTGCAATTTTGTTAATGGTAAATTAATCTTTAAATTACTGTCTTATGAATGGTAACATTGTTTAAATTTTGTCATTTTTTTATAATCATGCAAATATAATGTAATGTAAATAACTGGTAACTAATTTTAACACAAATTTAATTATTCGCAAATATTTCATTTATTTTATTATTACATAATTATATATATTTTCTATAACTTTAATGAAAAATTAATTGTCTAAAAACGTAAAAACTTTTAAAATAAATAAAATAAACTTTTAAATAAATTTTTAGAACGTAATATTTTTTATTAAAATTTTTAAACAGGTAATAATATATTATTCTTTTGTTACGTCTTGCATTGAGGTGATTACCAATATGTTTTTAATAATATTTTACTCAATATAAAGGCGCCAATATATTTCACATGTTATCGAAAGTTTTTTTCTTCTCCGGCCGTTGGACCCAGACTTTTCATTAAATTCATTAATTAAAAAATCAACAAACAACAAGATATTAATTAGTAAGAGTTTCATAAATAAATTTTCCGGATCATTATAGAATTTAAAATAAAAATATTTATGGATATTATCTTTAATCTATTTACTTAAAATATTTATTTTTGAAAGTACTTTCACTACCTTTTACTTTTATCTAAATCAATACTAGACCACTAATATGTTTCAAAATTGCTTTGTTTTTGAAAACATATTCCCTGTTTCCGTCCAAAAAGTTCTACATTATTCTAATAAAATTTGAACTCCTGAAAATATATTCTTATTTTCGTAATTAAAGGCATTTTAACTAATCTTTTTTTCTCTGCGTAATAAAAAATTGACTTTAAAAAAGAAAAAGAGACACCTTGTTTTAATAACTATCACTTTGATTATTCTTTTTATGACAATTATGTTTTATGACATTTCTTACAAATAAAATCAGTGGAAACCCAAGAAATCATTTAGATAATTTCAACCTTCATCAAAGTTTAAAGTTGAAAATTCATCTGCAAAAAATTCATTCCCTAGTGGGGTAGATTGAATAATATAGGAACAATTTTAAATCAGCTTATTTCATATTAAAAGACTTTCTCATTAAAACGTTACCTCTCCAAATGCAGCCCTCGGCAAAAATCATTACATGACAAAAGCAAAAGCTTTTGAATTTTTATTTCCGTAATGAGATTCCTAGAGAGATGGAAATGACTGTGTATTTCCATAAAAGGTTTTCTTAAGTGGGAGTTTCAAAATTTTTACCATGTCAAGAAACAATCTTTTAGTGAATGGTTGGATCGGTTGAGGTGTAATTTAGAGTAAATTTATTGGAATTATTATGGGAAGAATAAAATTGAATATATGTATAGTTATTGCAATTTTTATCTTTTAAGTTGAAGAGGTTTCAGCGTCTTTTGAAATAAATAGGGAAAATTGGAGAATGATTTGAAATTGAGTAGATTATGTTTTCCTTATAGCACTTTGATAACTGCTTTTCAGATATTTTTAATTGTATTTACTAACTCACCTATAAATGTATCTTCACATCTAAAATGTAATGAAGCAATTTAATTATATAACGTTAAATAATTGTATTAAATCATTAATTATTTTTAAATGGAATTTTATAGATTATTTTAATTTTGAATATTTTATAAATTTTTATCAGTTCTGAATAATATGAATGAATTTGATAATTTTAACACATAATTTAATATTTTGAAATTATATATAATTTTTTAATATTTGCAATTTTTGATACATTATAATAAATGATAAATTAGTCTTTCAGTTACTTTCTTTTGAATGGTTACATTGTTTAAAATTTGTATTCTTAAAAGATTTCGCAAATATCATATAATGTAAATAAGATCAAAAATTTGAATACAAATTTAATTATTCGTGAATATTTAGTTTTTGCATAAGCATATAAAATTTCTTAATTTTAATGAAAAATAATTTTTTAAAACATTATAAAAATAGAAATATTTTAAATAAATATTTTAAAACATACAATTTTTATATTAAATTTTAAATAGGTAAATAATACTATATATATATATATATATATTTCATTATTTCTTACATTGAAGTGATCATCGATTTCTTTTAAATAAGCTTTTATCCTTCTGAATATGCCAAACATGGTTCGTAATATTTAATTGAATGTTTATTTTCCCCCCATTGTTGGACCCAGACTCTTTCAAATTCCTTAAAATGCATGTTAATAAAACTCGAATACATGACGCACTCTCGCATATACACATAACAAAAGATATATATATATATATATATATATATGTACATATATATATATATATATGTGTGTGTGTGTGTGTGTGTGTGTGTGTGTGTGTGTGTGTGTGTGTGTGTGTGTGTGTGTGTGTGTGTGTGTGTGTGTGTGTGTGTGTGTGTGTGTGTGTGTGTGTGTGTGTGTGTGTGTGTGTGTGTGTGTGTGTGTTTCAAACCTGATGATGACTGTTGTTTGATCAACCGGACTTTTGACTCTGTACGGCAGTCTCTTCTAGAAAGGAGATATACTGTAATAATACACTATTTGCTTCTCCTGATTTCTCGACGTGCAATTAAAACATTTATTTCTGTATTAATCCATATTAATCTTCTATCCATAAATTTTATCATAACATTCCCTTTTTTAATTTCCTATAATAGATTTCTTTCACTTCTTATATTGAATCCAGTTTCTCATATTCCAAGCTCTGCAGTCGACTGAGAAAAACATTTTAATTAATTGTTTTCAATCTCCCTTTGCTTTGTCTGGACACATATGATGTCATTAATGATATTCAAACTTAATTTATTTTTTTCTTTTGTGAACATATTAAATTGTCAAATATTAATTTTAATAAAATGATGTAGAACGACCCTGGTTTTTTTCTATAACAGCAGATACCATTGGTTCTTTTACTACACATTGCAGCAGCAATATATATATATATATTATTCTTTCTAGCTATCACCACTATACAAAGATATTCATTATAATTAGAAAGTATTTCATACACTTTAAACCTATAATCAAATCAAATTTTGCATAGAATTATTTTAAAACGAAATATGTGGTCGGCGTTCAAACCTCCATTGTAACGAATCTTAAATAAAGGCATATATGTTATTAAACATTTTAGCAGGCATCGGAACCAAATGAAAAAATTACCTTGAGAGATTTAATCAGAAAAATATAGAGCATTTTTAATTACATGAAAAATTTATACTTGTTTCTTTTCTTTTTCTTTTTTTTTTTTTTTTTGCTTTAAAAAAACACTTACCTTATGCATAATTCATGAAATACTCTTCAATCATGCAAATTTATGGATGAAAATTTATCTAACACAACTTTTTGCGATAACTATTCTCAAATATTCATTGAAAATTATAGACAAAAAATTATCCCCCCTCAAAAAAATCCCGTTAAATACAAAATACTTAAAAATTTTAAATTATTGCAAAAATTAATCAAAAATTACGTTAAACATAAAAGGTTAGATTACTTCTATTAAAAATTTAAATGATTTTCATGTGGATAGGAATGTCAAATGAAGTATATAATGAGCGTAAGTAAAGATATTGCTAAAAAGGATTTTTCATATATTTTAAAAAGTAAAAAATCTATTTAACATTATATTTTTAATTTTTATTATCTTTTTAATATTTTATGAATTTTTATTAACTTACTTATATTAACAGAAAACAAAATGTGAATCAAAATCTTATTTCTCGTTTTTTTTATTTTCAATAAACCGGTAGAATTTTAAATATTAGTTACATTTCATCTTAATAAAACTAACTCTATAATAGAAAAATTAATACTAAAGTGCATAACTAACTACCACTTTGGCAATGTAGTCCATATTGGGCCATAGTCATCTGCCCACTGGCAGATTCCAAAACAGGAGTTGTTTTTTTTTTTTTTGGTTTACGGGGGTATTGTTGTCAGCCCGACGCCCAACGCTCTACAATCATATTAGATCAGTTGTTGGACGTTTAATAGCATATACTTTGGAAAAAGTTTTGGAAGGTATGTATATTTTGTAGGTATGTTATTTGCAACCAGATTTACGAATTTTATACAGATCTTCTTTCAAGAAATTATCAAATTCTTCTTACATGTGTTTTACATAATATACATTTTGATAAATAATTTATTTCTGTGTCAAATTTCTGGGATTTGTAATAAAATATATTGCTACAATTTCCAATGCATGTAACTGATTCGAACTTGAGTTAAATTTGAAACTTCTCCAAGTGTATTTTACTTGTGGACAAATATTTATCATATTGGTACATAAATTTGCTCATATTTTTCAGATTTTTAATCTCACTTAGTGTTTCATCACTTAGAAATTCAAGTGTACAAAAAAATCATTTTGAATTAAGTTCATTTTTGAAAAGACTGGTGAAATTTTACTAAATTTTGCATTTATAATTAAATATGTTATATACAGTTTTTTTAAATATATTTTATTGTTTTCGCGTAACAGTGTAATTAAAAATAACAAAAGGATTTTCTTCTTATATCATCCTGTAACTGGATATTTTATGATTAACTTTATTGCAATTTACAGTATATTTTTTAGGTTTAATGTAATTTATCTCAATGAGACGGTACACAAATTAATATTATTTATCGTAACTGGACATAACTAGAATTTGTATCTGAATTTGTTCTTTTTTAAAAGTGATAAGCACTTATTACAATGACAATATATGCTACGCGGAATGAAAATGCCACAGGTTCGAAAAAAAGAAATGATCTTGTAGTCTCAAAGCAAAGAACCGATAACAAGAATGATCAAGATTCATTCGACACGAACACGAGATCCCCTGAGACAAAGAGAAAAGATTCTCTTCCAGTCCCAAAAGAGTCGAGACGAGTTTTCCATCATGTTATCTATTTCCTTTGAAGCTGCAACTCCCACGTGTATTTCCATACAGACAGTCTGCTAACAGAAACGCGTGTACTTCTTTGGGTGCATATTTTAGTATTGGAACCGATTATCTTTCGAATCCTTCTGTTGTTTCACAAAGTGTTTCCATTGGATTGATAGCTTAGGCCTTTGTCTCCAAGGGTGCTCTTAAGACGTTGGGTGGCAGTTTCGGATTGGATTAGAATTCTTACTTCTATCTATTTGTTCTTCCATCGGAAATCGTTGGAAACATTTACTTTAGATGAAACTGCAATGGTAATTGGACGCAGGAAAAACACATACTTTGAAAAAAAAATCATACGGATTTTTCTATCTATCTTCCTAAAATATTTCTGGACTGCTTTGTTTCACAGCAATATATTTTTAGTTAAAATGATTATGTGTTATCTGATTATGATCCAGAAATGTTATTGTTGAGTTAATGAAATTAAACATACTATCAAACAATAATTTTTCATGCTTATATTAAACTGCATGCTTATTTTGTGAAATTAGTCACTTTTTCACAACAGCTATAGTATTAATTTTTACCGTTAAATTAAAGATAGGATTACTTGCTGCGATAAATTGGATATCACAATTCAGAATACTTGTAACCTACAAATTTCATAAAATTAGCCCCCTTTAAACTTTCCATTTCTAAGCGACTCGGGTAATGCTTTTTACTGAAATCAATAATTTTGGAAAAGTTTTTCGTGTAAGAAACACAATTCTAAATATGAAATTCACATTTTTACAGAACTATCACTTTTACCTTTTTTAACAAAACTAGACTTTGAATCGTTTGCAAAATTTCAGATACGCAAAACGTATTTAACAATAAAAAAATTAAATATAAGTATAATTTTCCAGATATTAGTAAAAGATATTTTGAATTATTTCAAAACATTTTATTTATAACTTTAATTCTGGATATCTATCATATATACAGATAATAGAGTTTGTTCGTAAAATCCAAAATACTTTTGTCAGGGGTAATCATTATAACATGCCTGTGGAACTTCAAAAAAAGTCCAACCCTTTTTCTACATTTCAACGATATGGAATGCTCTCAGCGTTGAAACATAATCTTTTGTTTGTACTACAACATTAACAATTGCTGTTTGGATTGCCAGTTTGACAATTGTTTAATAGAATATGATCTCAGACACTTCAAGATATGCATAAAATCCTTGTAAATTGTTGTTTGATTTTATTATTTTAGTTGTTAGGTGTACATCTGTTAAACATTAAACTTCACTATGTAAATACAAATACTCTCATGATATAAAAAAATCATTAGTAGTGACAATTAAAATTTGCAAACTGTGATCAAAAAGTATGTTTTGTTGAAATAAAAAAAAAAAGTTCTGCCTAATTCCATGAATCTACCTAAATATTTTAAATCGTTAATTTTCATTTCATTATATAATAGTCCACAAGACTTTACTCAACTTTTAATTATGTTCAAACAAATATATTTTCTACTACAATGTGACATTTCTATGGGCTCCTATACCGTTTGAAATTCCTTCGGCAGTACCTAGTAATTGCCTTTGATGCTTTGTTTAGCATCGTTATGGGTAATAAACTCAGTTCATTAAAGGGAACCAATCGAATTTCTTGTCCGGGAAACTACAGAGTCTGGTTTGAATACTTGGGAATCATTTTGGGAATTTGAAACATCTAAGACAGTTTTGAATTCATTCAATGTATTCCTTTAAATAGTTGCAAACTGAATTGATTGCATGTTAATAATTAGGATGCCAGTGCTAGTTTAAATTATTAAATTATATAATGAAATAGTTAAGGAATAAGTAAATGTAAATTTACAAAAATTGTTTAATGATACAAATATTATTATAACACATTGTGACATTTTGAAAATACTTTATTGATTATCATTTAAATAGGATAAAACCTTTCATAACTACATTAGATTATTAGTTCAACAATTATATTTGCAATATTTGGTAATTACATCATACTGTTAATATTTGAGTGCACAATATATATATATATATATATATATTGTAAAATGACAAAAGTTATGGTTGAAAATTAAAAATATGGTATTTATTATTTCATATATAATTTTTTTCTGGTGTTGGGATAGTTGCTCTTTCAACACAAGTTCCATGAACAAGCTAATCAGTAAATTACATATGGTAAAGCACACTACTTCAGTATTATAATGTCACCAGCTGCATTAGTGTGTGTACGAATAACCGCTTGATGAAGTTTTAAAAGTTAATGCATATCGTATTGGTTTAAACTCTAAAACTTCATCTATACTAATCGGCTTTTTATGCAAGGTTGTTTAAAAAAGCAACTACTTTAATTCTATTTGTGTTTAATTTTACTTTTTTTCAATGTTTTTCTTAAAACTAAAAGTAAAGAATATTGGTTCTCTATTTTTACTATTTTTATCCAATAATTTTTATTCAAATTTCTCTATAAAAGGTGCTAACTTTTCCAGCCAAGTTGTTTTCATAGACATTCATTAATTTACTTGTTATATTAAATTCTCAAGTTAAATAAAAAAAAAAAGATCATTGATGTGTACATTTTGGATAGGAAATTATATACTATCCATCATTTTAAATTCTTGTATACAATTAATAAGTTAAATTGGATATTATTTAACCTTATTGTTTAACTTTTCATAGTCATATATCAAGTCACGTACTTCAATTGCTTGTCGTTAGTATCTTTTTACCTGTCCCATAAAACTTAAGTAGTTTATGTAAAATCAATACCAGAATATCTTTTAAATGTTGTTGAACATGTCGTAACGATATCTGGTAAAATCACGAAGACTTCAATTCGGGTCAATAATGCATACAGCTCATCATACTGAGGATTTCAAATTCCAAGTAGGGGGAAATAAAAAGAGAGAAAAAAAGGTTGGCTTCCTTTTTCGATAATGATGATGATACTTGCGTGCGAATTCCGAGTATATTGCAAACTTTTGAACTAATCTATCTCTCCTTTTCTCTTTTTGTATATTTTTAAATAGCTCCTTCGGTTTCTTTTTGAAATCAAAGTAATTTGAAGTATCGAGGAGATTTAGGGATTTTGAATTTTGCCATGAAAGGAAAAGGAAATCAATGGAATTGCATTAAAAATTGATTATAGTAAAAGTATTAAAACATTTCAAATCATGTTATCTTTAAGGGAACCTAGCCACTTTTTTATTTGTAAAACCAGTTTTAAATTTACTTTATAAACTAAATACTGGTTGCTTTAATTTTAAATATGACCTATAAAGAAACGATCCTCTTTTTCCTAAATGGAAATTATGTAAAAGTATTTGTTTATCACATTAGAGATATTTTTAGTTGCATCATTCTATAGTAAAGTTGTGAAGGTCTTCTGGATAGTAATGATCATAATATTATTATGAAGTCTATACGTCTTTTACGTTGAACAATTTGTTTCTTTTTTGTGATCTTATTTTATTGTATCATGAGATGGGTACATCAAAGGAAATAATATTGTGTACAATGTGCATATTATTAAAAAACCTTTTCTTGTTTGACGATTAAGTGGATAATTTTCAAGCAAAATGATTAAATGGATTATCTTTGTTGATGTCTAAAGACTGGCTATTTAAATGATATCGGTTATCGATAATTAATATTTTTAAAGATATTGATTACGTGTTAGCATAAAATTAATTAAATTCAGAGTTTTTGTTGTGCTAATAAAAAAGAGCAAATTAATTAAAATAATGTAATGGATTTTTAAAAAATCCGTTATGCTTAATATTAATGTGTATATTCACTAAATAAATATTCAAATAAACTGCTGCAATGTATTATTTTTATATTTTTAGAAATATTCAGTTCCTACAAATTTTTTCTGTTATATATATATATATATATTTCCTAGAATATAATTTTTCAATAAAACAAATATAGCCTAATTCTTATAAATAGAAGGTACAAATATTTTAATAACTAATGAAAGAAAATATTTTTATAATTTTTCGTTTTACTATTTACACATAGTTGAGGTTATTTTCAATGGAACGATGATTTTGTTACAGTTAAATATTGCACAGAGTGCACCAGTCAATGAAATGAATATTTTTAGATTTTGTGATGGTTCAATGTCTCTTATACAAATGCTTGTGGGGTTAAAATGTTTATTTGAAAAATGTTTTGCCCACAAATAAAAAGGTTTTTCTTTATTTGAATAATACTTCACAATATTTAAAGACAAAAACTTCATTTATACATATATATTCACAATTAAAATAGCTTGAAATAAAGTATAATTTTAAAATAAAGTCACATGATAATAATTATAATATGCCAAACCGTCTACAGTATCATTATTATTATTAGTTCTCAACTGTTCATAAATAATAAAATAATATTTTCTTATAAGACATAGCTAATCTAAATCAGATAAATCATTGAAAAGGAATACAATATTTTATAATAAGAAATGATATGAATTGGGATTTTATTAAATGAAAGTATCATCAATTTTATATGCATATGATCATATTTATATTTTCTTTGAGGAAAACTAACTTTTTATCAAATATTTTTAAAGAATAAACAGCCTTGCTTATTGTAAATACCTTAAAAACAAATTGATTCTGAATATGCGTATTTTAATGATTAAAATCTTTTTTATTGTGTATATCTGTACATATCTGTTGCCCTTAAACAAAATTTCTAGAAAAATTCAGTAGAATTTTATTTTTGAAGAATAACACCCTAAACCCATACAATATATTTCAAATCATTCTATATCAATTCTGAAAAATACAAAAAAAATTATTTTCTTTCAGCAACAGTAAATTTTATCTTTTTATAAAATAATTTTGCATTGCTTTTCATTGTCATTGATAAAACTATTTTCTCCTACAGAGAATTTCAATAACTTCCTCGAAATTCCTGATGGATTATTTTCTCTAGTTGGAACGGATCCATATATTTAATGAGATACCTCCGCGGTCCTTCAAATATTTGACAGTTTCTAGAACGCGGTGGGCCGCTGGTGGCAGATCCATCCATCTTTTGGAGAGGAATCAGTATTTGAAATTCAACAACTCCCACGCACAGGTTTGCGTGGGATCCGACATAAATGAATTTACCTTCAAATTAAATGTTAAAGAAATAAATATTTAATATTTAAATAAAAATCATTGCTTATTTGCATTTACATTAATTTGCATTGCATAATAAATATTACATTATTCTGTATTGTATAATCAATCTTACATTAATCTACATTGTATAATAATTTATACCTTACGTTACTTATAAGACTTCATTAAGACAGTAAGTTTCTGCTAGAAATCTTACTTTAAAAAAAAAATGTAAAATTTTGTAACATCATTAAGTTATAATATATTTTGACAAAGGAATGAGTTTTTCAATAAAAGATTGTATCAAATATTGTTAGAAAGAGTTTTTGTAATATGTACACAAAACATCATTATCACTTTTTTATTTGGTAAAATTATTCTCCAATACCACTAGAATTTCTTCTACATCTATTAATTGTACATAAACATACCTGAAAGTTACTTTTTAATATTTATGAATATTTTATTACATTTATTTGAAGTAACGAAATTTTCATGCGAGTTAATAATAAATTTTTGGTAAATAATTTTTGGGGAATAAAAACAATAGTAAATGTGATAAAATTATGACTAAAATTATTATATAAATTATACAAAATTTTCATTGTGAATAAAGACAATAATGTGTTTGCTATAAATGATTTATGAATATCATACTTTAAACATATTAAAAAAAATAATCTTGCGCCATATTATTTTACGCATTTGCATGTTTGAATATTAAAAATATAATTGTTTAAAATATATATGGTACATACATGAACATTTTGCTTAGTTATAAATTCATGCATGGTTAATTTAATGTACATTTTAACCAAATGAAAAAAATATAAATTTGTATAAATAAATATTTTTAAATCATTCATGTATTGTAAAAAAATTAATTTATGTGATTCGAAAAGTTTTAATCTTGTACTATAAAAATGCGTATATATTATTTTTTGTTTAAGAAGTCTTTATAATAACTGAGTAAATTGTCTTTCTAATTAAAATCAATGTCTTGAATTCATGTTGAATCAATTTTCATTCAATTTTGAATAATTTAGTGATTGTATAAATATGAAATAGATGGCAAGTATATAAATATTTTTGTTTAAATACAAATTCATACATGGTTTATTTAATGTACATTTCATAATAAAAAATGATGATGATATAAATTTGTATAAATAAATATTTTTATATAATTTATGTATAAATTAATTTATATTAATCAAAATATTTTAATACTGGATTAAAAAAATGTCTGCATATTATTTTGTTTAAAAGTCTTTTATAATAACTGAATAAATCGTCTTTCTAATTAAAGTCAATGTGTCTTGAATAATAAACATATTAGTGAGATTTCAATATAGTAACTGTTGTGTTTAATTGCTTCATATTATTAAACAGTAATTTTTATTTTAGCTGCAGCTCTATAGTAAATCGTTATATTTTTATATTTGTTTCAACTAGTAATTAATTATAATCTACAGATAATTTATTATCTTCAATGATAATTTAGAAATGCAGGCTTGAATGTAACAAAATGCTAAATTACAAATTTAATTGATGTAACGAGCTAATAATAACTCATTTTAATTATTAATTTTCTTTTGTCAATCAATGAATAATTAAACTAATTGTGCCTCAATAAGAATTTATTACTCTGCTTTTTTGTTGTCTAGACTCATAAATTGAATTACTTTTCTAAGTAAAAGAAATAATTTAATGAAGATTAATCAATTATTTTGAAGTAATTAAAATATTTCTCAATTAATTATTTTATAATAAAGAAAAAATATTTTCGTCCAGCTCATTAAAAATATTAAAAGATTTTGAAAACATCCTTTTTATTATAAAACTCATCATTTCACTCATTTATAAATTTTTGAAAACTTCATAAGTGAAGTTTAGCATGAAAGAGTATTTTAAAATATTAAATGTTTATGTTTAAAATATTTTTCCAGAGTATAAAAAAAAAATTATTGAGTTAAAATTATCTTTTAACAATTATTTTGAAAGTAAATGAATTCTTAAAAATTTTTGAAGAAATATTCTTCTAAATGTTGCATTATTGCTAAAATTTGACACTTTTATGAAATAATTCATAAAATAAGTATTTATTATGTTTATATATCGTAAAAATATATTTATTTTAATATTATTGTGTATGGAGAAAAAAAAACTTTTATAATTTTATAGCTTAATAATCTTCAATGTAAAGTTCAATTAAATTATTTCAAGGAAAAGGATAAAAAAAATGCTTTTCATTGATTAAAGTCATATATTTAAAATATATTAAAAAGTCCCTATTTTTTTTTTTTAAAAATAAAACTTCAAAATAAAATATCTAAATGATAAAATTTTGAAACCTTTTTTTTTGTTTTCAAAAATACTTTTTTTTACTATTTTGAAACATTAAAAATAAATTCTGCATGAAAATACAATTTTAGTATCATTATTAAATCAATAGGAAGCCTTTATATGAATCAAAGGAAATGTAGACCCTAAAGAGTTGAAGCAATTTTTTTTAAACTTTCATTTTAACTACTCTTTTTAAAATAATAACGCTTAATTATCTGACTTTATTACTTCAGATTTCTTGCAAATTAAAAACATCTACATTGAGAAGTTAGATTTTAACTAACATATTTAAATAATGATCGGTCAAAAAATTAAATGAATATTAGAATTATATGACTAAAATATTTTTTTTTTCAATTTTTTAACAACACTTATTCGTTAAATCCATATTAAAGCAGGAAAATATTACAAAAATATCACTTTAAACTATATTACCACATATATATTGAAATTTCTGAATTACTTTGATGTAATCTATTTGATGAAAACATATTTTATCATCTCGGTAAAACTCTACGGATAAAATGTGCTTTTGAATTTAATTAATAACAAACTTAGATAAAATCAGGTAACTAATTGTATAATTACCATTTTTAATAATAATAATGTGTTATTTAAATTTAATACTTCATATTTCTTGACCAATTACATTTAACAAACAACAAGGTATTAATTAGTTCGATTTTCATAAATATGTATTTTGTCTCAATATAGGATATAAAATGAAAGATTTTAGACACTTTCTTGGATCTATTTTAAAATACTCATTTTCCAAAATACTTTCACTATCTCTCTCACATTTATCTAAATCAATACTTGACCACTAATATGTTTCAAAATTTCTTTTTTTTTTTTTTTTAAAGACATTCCCTATTTCCTTACAAAGTTCTAAATTATTCTAATACAAGTTGAACTCTTGAAAAATAAATTCTTATTTTTGTAATTAAAGTCATTTTAACAAACCACTTTTCTCTGTATAACAAAAGTATACTTAGAAAAAGAGGCAATTTGTTTTAATAACTATCACGTTAATTACTCTTTTTATGACAATTATGTTTTATGACATTTCTTACAAATAAAAATCAGTAAAACTCAAGATAATTTAGATAATTTCAACCTTCATCAAAGTTTACAGTTAAAAATTCATCTGCAGTTTAAATGACCCTCATGTTTTACTTTAGTGTGGTGCGATTGAATAGTATAGGAACAATTTTAAAACAGCTTTTTTTTATATTAAAAGACTTTCTCATTAAAACGTTACCTCTCCAAAAGCAGCCCTTGGCGAAAATCATTACAAGGCAAAAGCAAAACTTTGAATTTTTATTTCCGTAATGAGATTCCTGGAGAGATGGAAATGACTGTGTATTTCCATAAAAGGTTTTCTTAAGTGGAGTTTTAAAATTTTTACCATGTCAGGAACAATCTTTTAGTGAGTGGATGAATAGGTTGAGGTGTATTTTTGAGAATAAATTTATTGGAATTCATTATGGGGAGAATAAAATTGAATATATGTATAGTTATTGCAATTTTTATCTTTTAAGTTGAAGAGGTTTCAGTATCTTTTGAAATAAAGCTAGAAAATAGGAGAATGATTTGTAATTGGATAGATTATTTTTTCCACATAGTACTTTGATAACTGCTTTTCAGAGGGTTTAACTCATATTCACTAACTTACCTCCTTTGATATATAAACCGATAAAGACAATTTCACATCTGAAATCTAATGAACTGATTTAATTGTATAATCATAAATACATGTGCTAAATCACTAATTATTTTTTAAATAGAATTTTATATATTATTTTAATTTTCAATATTTCATAAGTTTTTATCTGTTCTACATAATAGAAATGAATTTTTTAGCATATAACTCAATATTTGAAAATTATATTTAATTTTCCAAAATCTGCATTTTTTTAAACTTTGATTAATAATAAATTAATCTTTAAGTTACTTTTCTTATGAATGGTTGTTTAAATTTTGTTATTTTGAAAAGCTTTGCGAATATAATGTAATGTAAATAACTGATCCCAAATTTTAATACAAATTTAATTATTCTTAAATATTTTCTTTTTAATTAGCTCACAATTTTTTTTTTTTTTAATTTTAAAGAAAATTGACAATTAAGTTTTCTGACATTTCTTACAAATAAAGTCAGAAAACCCAAGAGACCATTTAGATAATTTCAATCTTTATCAAAGTCTAAAGTTAAAAATTCATCTGCAGATTAAATACCCTCATGTTTTTACTCTAGAATGGTAGATTGAATAGTATAGGAGCAATTTTAAATCAGCTTTTTTATATTAAAATACTTTCTCATTAAAACGTAACCTCTCCAAATGCAGCCCTTGGCAAAAATCATTACAAGGCAAAAGCTTTTGAATTTTTATTTCCGTAATGAAATTCATGGAGAGATGGAAATGACTGTGTATTTCCATAAAAAGTTTTCTTAAGTGGGGTTTTAAAATTTGCACCATGTCAGGAAACAATCTTATAGTGAGTGGATCGGTTGAGGTGTATTGAGTAAATTTATTGGAATTCATTATGGGGAGAATAAAATTGAATATATGTATAGTTATTGCAATTTTTATCTTTTAAATTGTAGAGTTTTCAATATCTTTCGGGGATAAAGAGGCGACATTGGGGAATAATTTGTAATTGAACAGAATTGAATTTTCCATATAGCATTTTTGATAACTGTTTTTTAGATATTTTTAATTCACATTTAGTAACTTATCTTTCTTGATATTAAAGCAGATATCTTCCCATTTAAATTATAATGAAATAATTTAATTACATAACAATTAATTGTATTAAATCATACGTAGTTGTTTTTTTGTGGTACTGTTTGCTCATCCTGATTTTTCGGTTTACAGCTAAACAATTTATTAATTATTGATTATTGCACTAATCCATATTAATCTTTTATTCCTACATTTTTTCATAGCATTCGTGTTTTTCATTTTCTGTAATTGATCGCTTTCACTTCTTATATTGAATCAGTTAATGATTTGTTTAATATCCATTTTCCATGTCAGAACACATCTAAGCATGATATCCGAACTTAGTCTTTTTTTTTTGCCGCTGAATCCCATTAATTCTTTGAAATCAATTTTAATAAAATGGGTAGAAAAACAACTTGTGTGAGTATGTGAAAAGCTTTTCCTCAGATGATCTCCATCAAACAGATTTACCAAAATTCAAGATCTGAAACCGCATCTGTTGCAACAAAACTGAAAATCACGAAATATTAATTACGAAAAACATAAAAAATCATTAACTATACGATCGATAGGGTAAACGGTGAATACCGCAGAAGTTGATTGAAAAAGAAAATGTTTATATATTTATTATATCTACATTTAGTTTGTATATATATATATATATATATATATATATATATATATATATATATATATAAAAAAATCAGCTTTTGTACACACATTTTAAAATAGAAACTGTGGCAAAAGTGTTGAAACCTCCAATGTAGCAAAAGCAAACAACTCCAGATGAACATATCGTATATTTTTAACAGACATCAGAAGAAATGAAAAAAAGTAGCCACAAATACTAATGTAGTACTTAAGGATTACTATTATGAAAATTAAGCAAGCCAAGGAACCGTGAGTGTTATAACATATAATATTTTTTGTAATAGCACACTGAAGTGCATACAAATAGTAAGCGGATAAAAGATAATTTTTATTGGCTGTTTTTGGAAGAACTTAGAACTAAATGATACATGAAAAAAATTAAATACAAAAAATAATTTTTAGATTGTAAAAAAAATTTTAAATACCCAAACACAAAAAATTCAATAAATATTTTCATTTTTAAATTGTATAAATAATTCAAAATAGACTATTAATTGGGATGTTTAATTTTTAATGCAATAATAATTTTTGTATATGAATTATTAGATATGTATGGTAAAAATTTAATTCATCAATAATTTTCAACAATTTTTTAATCCATTTTTTGGGGAAAAATATTAGAAATATGTTAGACAGATCATGTAAAAAAAAAAAGAAATTTTTACTATAATTCTAGTACAAACACTTCCATCCATAACAGAATTTAATAACATAGGCTTATCCATAAAAAGGAAAATAGTTGTCTTGAAAAATCCTTGATTAAACTGACAAAAGTTAATAAAAATGAGGATAAGAACTCGTGATGGGTAATTTAAATCACGTTTCCCTTAGGAATTGGTTGCTGGATAAAATATCCTTGAACCAGGACTTTAGATTATTCGAGCAATAAATTAAAACACCACCATAAGTATTCATTTATTATAAATTAAAATGAGATTTAATAAATTAAGTCTAATTTGTAAAATACAATGTTTTATTTCTAATTACTTTTAAATTCCTTAAAAATGAAATGCTTTTGTACCATTTCATTTTTGAAGATGATCAAATCATTATTTTTTTTATTATATTGGGAATTTAATAATCCATGCATTAAACTGGAATGAAAGAATATCATTAATATTTTTGTTTTGAGCAAACAAATGACATTGTAGATTTAATAATGAATTAATTATGTTAAATAATAAAATTTCTATCGAGTGTTTTAGTATAAAAAGTATATTTCATTGAATTGAAAACTGGAAATTACTTTTCTTTCTAAATGTAGAAAAATATCTTGGGATTAAGAATAATAACTTATTTAATTGAATTAATTTAAGTTGTTAGTTTTTCAAAAATTAAAAAAATTTTGACCATTGAATGTACATGCCAGTTCTAACAAAAGGTTTTAAAATGTTCTACAAAGGTTTTATTTTTTAAAATAAATAATATTTTTAATTGATTATGACTAAGTAAATAAATCTCTGAATACATCAAGCTAATACATAAAAATTATTTTTTTAAAAAAAAGTCTAAACAAAGTATATTTTACAAATCACAATTTATAAATGAATGAATATTTTCAAATTACTGGCAATGATTCCCGACAGAACAAAATTTAGTTGTTATTATTTTATAAAAATTGTTTTGATGCAAATAAAAACATTTTGCAATTATTTTTAAAAATCTTTCTTAATAGGTAATAATTATTCAGTGACACAATTAACGCTAGCATATTGTTAGATTGCAATTATCAATGAAAAAAAAAGAATAATGATTGAAGTTGAAAAAAGAAACTGCATATATTAAATATAACAACAATTAATTTTAAAAGCATGGGTAATTAATTTAATATAATTAAATACAATGTAAATGTATTGTAAGAAAACTTATCTTGAAAGAAAGCAAAAAAAAAAAAAAAAAAACTGTTAATTAAAATGTTAATTAAAATGTTAACTGTTATATTTTTTTTTGTTTTGTTTTGTTGATAGTAATTAGAACACTTATTATTGTATATTATCAATTATTATGCAACAAACTTATTATTTTCAATTATTGTTACTACTTACATTTGTATACACTTATGTGCATTTTGAATTTATATTTTATTATTGAATTTTTATGCGTAGAAGGATAAAATGCTTTTGGTATTTATGAAAGCTTTATTTGTATTAAAAAACAAACTTTTTATTTTGTTAAAACGTGAAAAAAAAATTACTCGCTTATAATATAGTTAGTAAATTTTGTATAGAAGCAAAACTTGACTTTTCGAATTTTTAAAATAGATTTTTGTTATTTCTTGAAAAAAATATTTAATACTTAAATGCCGATTTTTAAATTTTTAATTACAATAGACATTCAAAACTATTATTTGTAAAAATTATTTGTAAAAAAAATTCTTTGTAATATTTAAATTTGAACAACAATTCTTGTTTTTAAAAACAACAACGGTTTTAAACTAAATAGTGAAAAAATCTGTCAAATTTAATTTAATTTGCAATTCAATAACAATATATATAAAAATATTCACAACATAAAAAAGAAAAAAAATAAAATTAATAATTTTTACATATAAATAAAAATAAAAGAAAAATAAAAAAATACTTAAAATGCTCATAACATTTTAAATCATTTTTTCATTTTTTTAGTTTTTACTTTTATGTTTTTTTTTTTTCTTTTTAAGGCATATCATAATTGGAAAGCACTTTGTAAAAAAGAAATTCACTGACAGTTATTTTTTTTTTTTTTTTTTGTGAGTATTGCTAATTGTTTTATCAAACGCCATTTTTTTTTTTCATCTCTCTTACTAAACACATATTAATAAGTCCAATTTCAGAATTGCTGACAAAGACAAATTCCACATGATATTGTCGATTAATAAAAAAAAACGAAACGAAAAAACCAAGAAAGACTGTGAGACGCACTGTTGTTGGCACCTTTGAGAAACTCTTTTGTCGCCAAATGATGCCAAATGTCTTTCCGCCTGTATCACAGTTTTTCTCCTCCAGAGTCACTGACACTATTGTTGCTAACCATCTCCCAGAAACCTCGCAGGGAAGCAAGAGATCATTCTAAACAAAAACGCGTGTTTTGAAGCATTAATTACATCACTTTTTAAGGTATTTATTGAAGAATAATTATTGCTTTTTAAAAATTTAATTTTGTAAATAGTTTTTAAAAAAAAAAAAATTTTTATTTCTGTATATACGATCTTTATTTTTGATCCTTTAAATGTGATATTTGCGTTTTCATTAATTGCCTCATATCGTGATTTTTAAATTTACTCATCAAATGAAAATATGCTGTCAAAATTTGAGGTAAGTACATTTTAGGTTAAAAGTATTTTTTTTTTTTTACGCAATACATACTTTAAGCAATTTTAAAAAATTTAAATACTTTGTTATTTTTATGATTTTTTTGAAAAGATTATATTGGCATGCGAAAGTGAATGAAACTTTATTTTAAAATACGCTTTATTTCAAATTAATTCATAAATTTTGATGACTAATGATGGAATAAGAAAATCAGATTTTAAATAAATTTAAAAATCAGGTTTTTGAATTCAGGTTTCAGGTATTTGAATTTTTAACAGCTTCTAGTTTAAATTTATCAAACTAAGATATTTTCCATGTGAAAAATGAACAGCAATTATAAATACTATCCCAAAATAAATAAAACGCGAAACGAAAAGAATAATTATTTTATTAAATATATATGTTTATTTTCTATTGAATCTGAAAATATTTGTGAACTTATACACACACACATATATATATATATATATATATATATATATATATATATATTTGAATATTTCAACCACAGTTTTTTTTTATATTGTATATTTTTTATTTGTTGCTCGTATCTTAGTAATAGAATACTATTTCGATTTGTTGCTTTACTTGCAATATTAGTATATGAACTGTGTTATAAAAAATTTTTATTTTTGTAATAGTATGTAAGATTCGGTGCATGAAATTTCTTGTAAAATTTGAATAACTTCAAAAAAATTATTTAATTTTTTTTATCTACATAAAAATTTAAGTACTTTACCATTTTCTAAAAAATGTTGTTTGCTTTGTTAAACAATTACTAAATTCCAGGTAATGATCGAAGCGTTGTTTCAATAATGAAACAACGCATTCGTGTTTTTATTTAATTGTATTCTTATAAAATACTTTAAAAAAATTATTCAAAAACTTTAAATTAAAAAATTTTTCCTTTATAATAAGAATGTTCATTTATAAATATGTAATAAGTGTTCCTTCATTTTAATTTATTTTCAATCCTGAAATGTTTTTCAAGTAAAATACATGTTTCAACATGATATTTAATATATTTATCTTAATGGATGTATTCATGTAATATTGCTAAACACAATTTTCAGTTGTGTGCATACTGAAATAAAATGTTGTTTATTTTCAATTTAGTTTACCTTATTATTAAAAAATTAAGAAGAGTTTTTATAGAATTAATTCCAAGTTATTTTTTTTTTTAGTATTTTTACCCATAAATTCATTTAATTTAATTTTCTGATATGTAAGAGAAAATATATATGAATCAATAATTTAACTAATTCTTAATTAGGCACATATTTTTTAAAAACATTAAAGTTAATATATTTGATTTGAATTAATATGTTAATGTTCAAATTTAAAATTAACATGTCATTGTACACTATAATTTTAATACTGATTAAAAATGCATTTGCATATATTTTTTTTAACTTTTCGTTATATCTAAGAGCTAATATTGATTGTTAACTTTTAAATGATGCATTTATCAAGATAAGAAAGTTAATGCATTATATTCATTCATTAAATATGTTTTGGAATGTATATACGTCCATATGTAGTATTTTTTTTTCTCGTATTACTGTACTTCTGGAGAAATGGTTCTCTGTTAGAATACGATTCATATATCTGGCAATTTATTTCTAATCTTTCACATCAATCGCTTTTTTGCAATCTTCTCACAATAAGTACTTTTATCAAGCGAATATTACAAGCAGAAAATGTCAAAAGAAAGTAAGATAAGATCTGCAACTATTTGAAAAATAAAACAAAATGTAAAAAGAGACAAAAAAGATCAAAGAAAGGAACGCCATTCATTAGTGGAAAGAGATTACTTTTCAATGCTCTACCTTCTTTTCAGAGTGTTTTCTTCCCTTTTTTTTTCTCTTTTGAAGAATGTATCCTTCTTCTAATTCAAAGGAACAAGGATTTAGTGATCTTGATCAAATGTACTACTATTATGATCAAAGATTTATTAGTTGGGGAACAATCCATAGGTAATTGGAAAGTCCAGAAACCAATAAATCTACCGCACGAGATACAATTGATTAGTTCGAGACTTAATAACTTACTTTGATTAAGCATTATTACAACAACTGGAAGTCCCATAAGATTTCAAAGAACTGGATTTTCTAAATAAAATTAAACTTTAATATATTACTGTGAACTATTATAGTACTGTCTTTTACTATTATTGTTAAATAATTTAATGATTAATTCCTTTTTATTATTATTTCTGTTAGACCTGGTTATCTTGATGGCCAGGGAATAAGTTGACAAGCATGAAAGAAAGTTAATGAAATGATTAATACATGTAACATCACTCAATAGTCTCCGGTCACAGACACATATGGCAATACTATTGACAGACCCATATAATTATGGATAGTAGAAATCCTTCAAACGATAGATGACACACTTTCATGACATTCTGATAATTAGTTTAGCTATAGTGATTTTAGAGACCCGGTTTTGTAATTTTCAAAACAATGGATGAAAAAAAGAATTTCGTGTGTTGTTAAACATTGTTTTTGATGGATCAAAATGCTGTTGAAGCCAAACAGTGGCTTGATAAGCAATATTTGAACTGCACCAGAGAAATCAACTGTTATTGATTTATTCAGAATATAAACGTCGTCGTATAAACACTGATGATGCTGGAAACAATGGTTGTCCAAAATCGGCACTTGTTCCGGAAAACATAAAAAAGCCCACAAAATAGATTTGAAAGATCGTAAAATATAGTTGCGTGACGTAACGGACATCTTAAAGATATCAGAAAGTGTGTGTTTGCAATTTTACACGAACATTTGAGCATGCTTAAGTTGCTTTGGAAGTGGGTGCCACGAAGACCGAAAATAACAATTAGTCGACTATTCAAGTGCTGTTTCGAGTTGTTCAAGCAAGACAAAAAAGATTTATTTCGTCATTATGTGACAATGGATGAAACATGGATACACTACTACACACCTGAATCAAAATGATTGTCAGCTGAGTGAACGGCAGAGGTGAAAGCTAAAGTCGTCCAAAAACAAACAGAAACTCGAAAATCAGCAGACAAACTTAAAGAATCCGTATTTTTGGTACATGCATGGCATTTTGTTCATCGACTATCTTGAGAAAGATAAAACTATCGATAGTGAATATGGCATGTCATTATTATATAGATTGAGTGTAGAAATTACAAAATTACTTGTTTCATCAAGACAATGTCCGGTGTCGTAATTCGATGAAAGGCATGGTAAAACTGAATGAATTAGGATTTGAATTGCTTCCCGACTCACTACTCTACATATCTAGTCCACAGCGACTATTTGCTTTTGCAGATATTAAAAAGATTCTCCCGGAAAAGAAATTTGGCTCAGTGAAAAGTGATCTCTCGAAACTGAGGCCTGTTTTTGAGAGCAAAGACAAATCGTTCTACAAAAAAACGGCATCGAAAAGTTAGAAAGAGAGTTGAATTGAGTGTATTACTCTTGAAGGAGTGTATGTTGACGAATAAAGTCGAATTTCTAAAAAAACATAGTTTTCTTAACTAGACCGAAGATTAATTGAGTGATGTGTTAGCTAAGTTGATGTGATGTGTTAGCTCATTTCCCAGTTGAAATATATTTCTCTGGTATATTAAAGAAAGGAAAAATTCATTTCTGTAACCAAAGTGACCTGCAATTTAATTAAATGTCATCTCAGATTTTAACCAGTGGTTTCCGGGGGAATATGGCATTTAATAATCCTATTACTATAACATCGCTTCATGGAAGTCTTCATGCACGTCTTTACTGGTCATCGAAGCCCAATTAAAAGCAGGACACATCCTTAAAACAATTCTACTCTAGGTTCGAGAGATTCAATATCGAGCGAACACGATATCAATGCAAATGCGCTTGCTCATGTGAACAGGAGTGCATTGCTGATGTGCAGCTTGGCACTAAAATCTCAGATCCCATTCTGTGAATTATTTATCAATGGTTTCTGTAATCCACGAATCAAAGATAATATCGAATCAGTTGATGTACATGCTGTACTCCGTCACATTACTCTAGTTTGACTGATGTATTTTTGACCATATTCTGCCATGGTTTTTTATCGCTATCACGGCAGCATCTCTCGGATCCAAATGTCGAATCCAAATGCCCCCTCCGGTGTGTCCACTCTGTTTCATGTATCCTATTTGACATCCTCTTTCAAATAGTGGGGAGATGCTCGTACTGTGCACACAATCTGAGTGAATCATATTCTACTCTCTAAGGCTACACCTCAAAATTCGAATTTTTCTTTTATCTACTCTTTAATGCTCAGTTGCGATGCTCCTGAAGCCCCCGCTTTGGATTCATATACCAATGTTAATCATGTATGTTAGATAAATATACACTCAAGAGCAAACACTTTTTATGATCACCCCTACATTTTGCAATGAATTCGCCTGATGACGTGGGAGGCACGTGATTGTAATGGCTCGAAGGCCCGGAACAATTTATTCCGAAACTGCACGATTCGTGGCACGATTCGATCTACAGTTGTTAGTACTTATGCAAAGTGGAGGAAACGACAGTGAAACCAGCAGCAGACGACATGGTGTTGGACGTTCGGCCATCGCTATCACAGAAAAAAGGTCATCGGAGACTCGTCTCGCATGGTGAAGCAAAAGACAGTGGCGGCTCAGCTGACAGCCCAATACAATGCAGGGCCAAGTAGAATCGTGCCCTGAGCACACTGTTCAGCGGACACTGTTGGATATTGGGCTACGCAGCAAACGTCCCACTCGTGTGCCTTTGCTGACCAAGCTTCACTCACCGCCAACTGCCTGCGCTGGGCCCGGGAACATCGTGACTGGTCCATGGATCAGTGGGGAGAGTGTTGCCTGATCAGATAAATCACGGTTTGTCGCTTATCACGCCGATGGCTGTGTCAGATACGATACGTCTTCCAGGCGAACAGTTGCTCCCTCAATGTACAGTAGGTCACAGCTGCACAGGCCGGTGGTGGCGGTATTGTGCTTTGGGGGACGTTCTTGGGCGTATCTGGGTCCTGGATTATTAGAGCAGACCATGAATGCTACAGGGTATCTGGAACATCATTGCGGACCAGTTGCAACCTTACATGGCCTCTGGTTTTTCCATCTGAAATGGAATGTTCCACAGGACAAACCCCTTGTCACAAGGCTAAAATTGTGTTGGAGTGATTACAGGAACATGATGCTGAATTTCAGTTAATGTCCTGACTGCCTAACTCACCGGATACCAATCCGATAGAACCCATTTCGGATGTCCTGACCGTAGCCCGTGAGTTCAAAGACCGCCAATTTGCAATATCTCGTGGGAATATCAATATCGTTGCTTAAACATCT